>APFE030525569.1:173787-193732 GCA_000404065.3 Pinus taeda
AATGCACTTTTGGCATGACCCAGGTTCAATATCTGGGATACATTATTGATGAACAGGGGGTGCATGTGGATCTAGCCAAGATCCAAGTCATTCGGGATTGGCCATCTCCAACCACTCTGACAGAGCTCCGTAACTTTCTAGGTCTTGCCAACTTCTACCGCAGGTTCGTGTTGGGGTTTTCTCATATCACTTGGCCCTTGAGTCAAGTCACCAAGGGAGGAGCGAAAGCAAAATTATTTTGGTCTGAATCTCAACAGAAGGCATTTATAGAGTTGAAAGATCACCTTTGCTCGGCACTAGTGTTCGCATTACTAGACTTGCAACAACCATTTGAGGTCGAGACAGATGCCTCTGACTATGCTATTGGGGCAGTCCTTACTCAACACAGACATCCAATGGCATATCACAGTAAGACACTTTCAGACATAGTCCGAAAGTATCTCACTTATGACAAAGAGACGTATTCCATTGTGCAGGCTTGCCAACAATGGAAACATTACATTTTGGGGAAGGAAAAGGTCATCCACACAGACCACCGACCCCTGTAGTTCATAAAAACCCAAGGGAAATTGCAGAATGATCGCCATCGTAAGTGGTCCACATACCTGCAACAGTTCCATTTGAATATCAAGTATAAGAACGATAGCATCAATAATGTTGCAGATTGCTTCAGTCGACCACCGATCATGGCATTAACCACCGTGCTCAACTCTTGTGGGCACGAGACTTCTGATCGGCCACTTCTCTACAAAAGCGACCCAGAATTCGGCCACACATACCAGACACTCTTGGAGGGTCAGCATGTTCCAGATTTTCACCTCCACGATGCGCTGTTGTACCACCTGGGTCACCTTTGTGTTCCTTCAAGTGAGTGTGCCAAGATGATTTGGGAAGCACACTACAGTCAGGCTGCTGGGTATTTCGGGGTCGAGAAAATGGTGGCAGTAGTGAAGAAGTATTTCTATTGGCCGAATCTTCGACAAGATGTTGGGAAGTACATCAAATCATGCACTGCCTATGCCATTGCCAAATCGACCATCAAGAAGCAAGGCCTCTATACCTTGCTGCCTACCCCTAGTCGACCTTGGGAATCCATCTCCATGGATTACATGTCAGACCTTCCTTCCACTAAGCATGGAAACGACTGTGTTTTTGTGGTCGTCGTCAGGTTCTCGAAGATGGCCATTATGGCGACCTGCAAGTAAGAATATCACAGCTGAAGCCACTGCGAAACTCTTCTTTGAACGAGTGTGGGTACACTTTGGGATCCCAAAGTCTATCATCTTAGATCAGGACAACAGGTTCCTCAGTACATTTTGGTCCAGTCTCTGGTTTATGCTGGACACCAAACTTACTAGGTCCACAGCTTTCCATCCTTAAACTGATGGCCAGACAGAGGTTGTCAGCAGGATGATCGTACACATTTTGCGCATGTACAACTCAAAGCATCCACGCACATGGGACGAGAGCCTCCCCTATGTTCAGCACAGCTACAACCGGGCTCTCCACAGCTCGACTGGCCACAACCCTTTCCAAGTGGGCTTGGGATTCCAACCACTATGTGCCATTGATGTGGCCATGCCATTTGTAGCTACTCATGCAGATTCGGCTCATGTCCAGTCCAAAACAGATAAGGCAAACAACTACATTGAGCACCTCCAACATATTCGCCAGCAGGTCCATGGCATTCTGGAGAAATCAAATGCCAAGTATAAGTAGTGACATGATGAACATCGGGTGCCGCACAAGTTTCAGGTGGGCGGCAAAGTCTGGTTGTATTAGTAAAAGGAACGCCTTACCGGAGCCTATCGGAAACTCAAATCACTGCGATATGGTCCTTGCACCATTACCAAGGTTGTGGGAGACAATGCATTTGAGCTCAACATTCCCCCATTCCTCGGCTTGCACCCAGTGTTCAATGTGGACCGCCTTCAACCATACTTTCCACCATTACTAGACACATCCGGCATTGCAGAACAACTCATACCCACAGAGTTAAATCTAGATTGCATGGAATAAGCTGCAACTGATCGGATCATGGACACACAGATCAAGCACACTCGCCAGCAGAATATCCAACTGTATCGAGTTGTCAAAGCAACGCCATCCTTCACCAGGGCAAAAGGGCTCACAGGACCAGCTCGGCACAAGTTTCCTCATCTCTGGAGGAACTCAACGCAATGGGGACCATTGCTTCCTAAGGGGGGAGGAATGATCCAGGTGGATATTGGTGGCCACCCGCCAATTCCACTTGGACCCCCACTATTGCTTCTTTCAGTTTTTCAGTTTCCTTAATTGTAGCACAATTTACTATTTTTAGCAATTTTTCGGGTCTTAAACTTCCAGAGCCGTTTTGAGGCCCTAAATGAAGTTTTTTTGGATATATATTGCCAACGATTTTCTGCTTAAATTGTCTGTTCCATCGTAGTCCTCAGGGAGATCTTTCCAATGGGCTATCATGTGCGTCAAACGTAGATAATATGACCAAGTCACGACCCTGGGAGGTTGGCTGCCCAACTCACCCCAACGGGGCCCATAAACTCTTGGTGTTACATCTCCTCGGGTTAGGGTTTTGGTTGTTTAGGGTTTGCTCCTATTGTTCAATAATAAAAAGGCCCTTGAGCCTCATTGTAGTTCAGTTCAGAGGCATGTAGCCGCCACATCTCTTTTCAGAGATAAGCTACCATCGCCCTAACTGGTGTATTTCCATTTCTGTTTGTAAGCATATTTCAGTATTTTACATTAATGAACTGAAGTATTATTTCCGCTGCATCTCTGTGTTTATGGTTATTGTTGAATTGAAGCTTCTGTGATCCATATAGAGTTTCTGAGAAATTGTTTTTCGGCGTAAATCACATGATAATAGATTTGTCGACGCGTTTCGAACCAACGAGTGTGGTTCATCGTCAGGACAAGTTGTTTATCTCTGTAATTTGTTGCGTTCCTGTTTAAATCCGGATCATCAGGAGACCGAATTTCTGGGTTGTTTGACCAGACTTTGACTGGGCTGAATTTGACAGTTTTGAGGGCTGTTTTATCTTGCTATTTGGAGGCTGAAGTTGACTGAAGTTGACCGATTCGCTGAGGGTCAAATCTGCCCTATTGACTAGTGTTGACTTTTCTGGGTAGGGCTGTTTTGCTGCTGCTATAAATTATCAGATTTGTAAATTGTACTATCTCTCTCTACTGAACTATTGAAGACTAAAAGAAGATTTGATCAAGGGTTTCCCCACATTGGGGTTTGTCCTTGGCTGGTGCCACATCTTGTGTCCTCGTCTTGGCTTGTCTCCTATTGTTTATGTTTATGTACTATCTGCATTTTACTATCATGTTGATATGATTGCTAATCTGAATATTGATACTGGGCTAATAGAGAAATTGAAGTAAAATTGCTCTAAAGAATGGAACATAACATTGTTGCCAAAAATTAGACATGGTATCAAAGCCAGAAGAGGACAAGCTCAAGCAAGAGTAACAAGCAATAACAAAAGATTTGTTGACAATTCTCAGTGATGATCCAAGTTGTGTTCAGTATTCATAAGGTATGGTTGACATCAAAAGATTATTTTGCAGACATAACCTATTAGGCCTTGGGTTGTATCACCATAAATTTTTGAGTAGTATCTGAGATTTTATTAGTGAGTAGTATGGAAGGAGTCCTTGTGTTAAGTCTGAAACTGATCTTAAACTGCTGTGTGAACTGTTCCAAGGAAATTGCAAGCATACTTTGCTGCTTAACTTTTAATTGCCCTTGGGCTGTCTCTGTATTTTGAAGACTGGAAGAACTTGCAACCAATCTGAAGTTGCATCAATTGTGAGTGATATATTTTTAGCATTCTACACATATGGGGAAGCCAACTGTTGGTCATTCAAACACAGCCAGAAACATGTTCATTTCAGAATTTCCTTCAAGCTACAATAGTGCTTTGAAGATGCATTTCTGAAATCTTCCTTTCAGTTTTCGAAGGCTGATATTATTTTTTTTGGCAGAAACGGTTAGATGATGTATTAATTCTCGGCAGAAATGCCTCATTTCAGATTACAATAAATAGGCAGAACTCAGTTTTCTCTTCGGATAAGAACCAGATGGTTTACCCCCTAGTGAGTCTGCGAATTCTTTGGACTGTCATACGATTGATCTTCTCTATCTTTCCTGATTTACATAAGCAAACAAACTGCTCCAATAAAAGACAATAAAACATTTTAAGCTAGTAGTCAAGGGATGGGATCCCAGCATTCGTCTTCATTCCTTAGTAGGACTCCGTGTGGAAGAAGAGCCGCTTTATTGGCTTCAGCATCGGTTTCTTTATTGTTGTCTCTCTTTACATGAAGGAATTCCAGATTCTGAAAGGAGTTTATAAGAGTTCTAATTCTGTTCATCAATCTTGAGAGCCTTAGATCTGTAGGGAGGGAGTTGTCTACAATGATCTTTATGATGGATTGGGAGTCCCCAAAAAAAATTGCATCTTTGATGCCCAGGGAAATGAGCTGTTTGAGACCCTGAAAGAGAGCCAGTGCTTCGGCTTGGATGCTTGTATTGAAGTCCACTCCCTAGGCAAATCTTAGTGCAGTTCTGCTCTCTGCACTTTTGATTACTCCACCTGCACCGGATATACCAGGATTACCTTTTGCTGCCCCGTCAAAAAAGAGAGTGTATCTTTCCTTCTTGCTGCAAAACTCAGAGAATCCTACAGCCTCAAGTCGAATTTGCCATTTTTTTAGGAGAGGAGGATGTCTGACAATATCAGTGAAATTGAGGTTAAGGTAAGCGCCCCATACAGCTTCTTGGCCGCTTAAATCTGCCCTGTCAAGCTGGTCACCCAAGCAGTGTCTTAGATGGCATTTGATTTTTTCCCATATGATCTTGAGGTCGCTTTTTTTGTCTCTGAAAATTTGCTGGTTTCTTTCCAGCCATATATGCCAGCAGATGAGTTTAGGGAGGACGAGCCAGGCATCTTTGATGTGTACGTTCTGGGGGGAGCCACCTGGATACCTTGACTTCCAATTTGCAAACAAGTCTGCGCAGCGATTTGGCAAGGCAAAGTCAACATTCCACGGTTTTAAGGCCTCGGTCCAAAGATCAGAAGAGAACTTGCATCGGAGCATAAGGTGGGGGGCGTTTTCCTCATCAACCTCACATAACGAGCAGCGGGATGGCCCGCTGTATCCTCTTCTGCGCAGCCTGTCATCTGTCAATATTTTTTGATGGCATAAGAGCCAACTGAATACATCAATTTTTGGAATTGAAGTCCGCGACCATATCCCTTGCCAAGGCTTCGGATCAGGGGGGACGTGAGGTTGAAGGGAGAGGAGATTATAACCTTGCGCAACTGTGTAACGTCCAGATGATGGACCCCATCCCCTGATGTCGGGCTTCCTGGAGTTCAATGGCGCTTTGCCTACTAGGAGGGAGCGGAGGGATACGAGATCACTGGAGAGGTTGTGAGGAACCTCAATATTAATCCAGTTTTGCCATTTGCCATTTTCCCATTGAGAGATGTCCCATAACGTTTTAAGGCCCGCTCTGTCCATCCATTCTCTCAACATAAGCAGAGAGCGATTTGCAGAGAGGGGCTCACTATCCATGATGCGGTCATCCCAGATGTTGATGCGCTTACCATTTCCAGGAATCCAGTGCGCGTGAAGATTGATTAAGGGGGCCGCTTTGATGCACAATTTGTGGACCAACGTTCCGTTTTTTGGTTTGGGCTTGTCAAGGCAGCGGGTTCTCTGTCCACCGAAATATTTTCTCCACATCGCAACCTGAGCCCAACCCGGCTTTGGAGCAATAATCCTCCACAGAAGCTTTGCGCCCAAAGCAATGTTTTGCTTGCTGAAATTCTTGAAATTGAGGCCTCCTTCCATTCTGGGCAGGGAGACTGTGTCCCAGTTTATAAGGGGAATTTTTTTCTCATTAGCTTTCCCACCTTTCCAGAAGAAGTTCTTGATATAATCCTCCATTTTTCTCATAATACCTACAGGTGCCATCATGACTGCAGCTTGGTAAATGGGAAGGCTATTCAAGACAACTTTGACTAGCACTGTCTTTCCGGCCAGGTTGAGCCATTTAAAGCCCCAGGTGTGAATTTTAAGCTTAATTTTTTCCAATAACGACATCCAATCTTTGCTGAGGGCCCTTTTTTGGAAAACAGGGAGCCCCAAATATTTGAAAGAGGTCCAAGAAGTGGAGGCTGCAAAACCAAAGCAGTTGGAGATAGCTTGGAGGAATCTGGGAGAAGAATTCCAACAGTAAATGTGACATTTGCCTTTGTTAATTCTGCTTCCTGAGCCTTCACAGTAAGCGTCCAACACTTCTTTGAAATGATTAGCTGTGGTCAAGGAGGCAGCACCCAGCAGAATAGAGTCATCCGCAAATAGGGCATGATTTATATTTTTTACACCTCTTGCAATGCTCAGTCCTATTATTTCTTGGTCATTCTGCTTTTTGATTAGTAGGAAACTTAGGACAGAAGCTTGGAGGACAAAGAACAAGGGGGAGAGGGGGCACCCTTGTCTCAGCCCTTTAGTGGCTTTAAAAAAGTCAGTTGCCCTCCCATTTACCAAAGGGGCAATCTAGGGCTCACTGATACAAGCTTTGATCCAATTGATGAATTTGAGTCCAAAGCCAAATTTGTGGAGGACCTCGAACAGGAATCTGTGTCTTACCCTGTCAAAGGCACTTTCAAGATCTAATTTAATAACCATTCCTTTCTCTTTCCGGTTCAGGCTTGAATGAATCGCCTCTTGGACCAGAATAAAGTTGTCAACTATCTGCCTTCCCTGGATGAAGCCTCCCTGATTCTAGGGGATGATGTCAGGAAGAATGGTTTTTAATATGTTTGCAATTACTTTTGTTATCAACATATAGCCTATATTGCAGAGGGAGATAGGGCGAAATCTGGAAAAAGAGTTGGCACCTTTTTCCTTAGGAATGAGGGCCAGAAAAGCGGAGTTGGTGCTTCCCCCAATTTTCTGACAAGCTTGAGATTTCCTCACCATTCTACATAAGTCTTTTTCCACTCTCTGCCAACAGTTCTGCAAGAATCTCGCTGTGAAGTCATCCGGCCCCGGGGCCTTATCTGGTTCCATTGCAAAGAGGCGATTTTTATTTCATTGCTGATGACTTCTGCTTCCAAAAATTGCTTTTCTGGTAGTGATCAGAGAAGGTACCTCGTCCACAGAATTTAATGCAAACCCTTGTCCCTCTTCTTCATTGTACAACTTTTTGAAATGGAGGTAGGCAACCTTTCTTATACTTTGCATGTCTTTGTGACTTGTATTCTCTTCCTTGATTTCTGAGATGGAGTTGAAACTTTTTCGGGCTTGGGCTTGCTTGTGGAAGAAGGAGGAGTTTCTATCTCCAGCCTTGAGCGAAAGTCTACGGAATTTGATCCTACAATACTCTTCCTCGGCCAGACTTGCCTTGAGAAATTTTCCTTGTAGCTCGGCTTCCTTATCTAGAGTTTCTTTTGTGATTTCTTCATTTTCCGACTTCATATGGTGAATCTCAAGGCATTCTTGGATCTTTTTCCTTTCCACTGTTGGGTTAGGAAGGGATTTGACCCAAGATTTCAAAGCAGCTTTCACTCTCCCGAGCTTTTCCTCCCATACAAAAAAGGCAGAACTGTTGACTGGTTGCTTCCAAGTATCTTTTACTAGTTGCATGAAGGTCTGTTCTTTAACCTAGAGGGGACTGAATTTAAATGGAATGGGGCCTTGATTCATGTGTGCCAGTAGATCGAGGTTGATGGGTCTGTGATCAGATACATTGCATGGAAGAATATGCATTCTAGAATCTAATCCAAGGAGAAGAAAAGAACTTTGAACAAGAAAACGATCTAACCTTGTAGCGATGTGTCCCGGACCGAGTCTTTTGTTGGACCAGGTGTATTTGCCCGACAAGGGTTTTATGTCAATCAGGTCCCAGTCCTGGAGCAGGTCCCCAACCCATTCTCGCGCCGGATCCCTTACAATGCTTCCTCCACTCTTTTCAGCCAAAGAGAGGGTTAGATTAAGGTCCCTTGCGATGATGACATTCTTTAAATCTTCCGAATCTGCCATATTTCTGATGGAATGCCAACAACTCTTTTTCTCACCTACGCTGGATGGAACATACACATTGAAGAGGCATAAGGTCTCATTTGAATCCATGTGTTGCAGCTTGGTGAGCAGCCAATGGGTGTTGGCGACATCTTTGATCTTTGAAACTTTATCTGCATTCCAAAGGGTGCCAAGTCCTCCTAATGCACCCCGGGCTGAAACAGCTTGCCCTTCACTTCTTTTCCACAGATTTCTGACTGTATGGAGGAAGGACTTATCCTCCATTTTAGTCTCCTAGATGAGGAGTATATCAGGAGATTCAGTTCTTATCAGGCTTTTGACGACTTCTTCTTTTGTTCTGCTCCCCATACCCCTACAGTTCCAGGAGACGATCTTCATCACTTGTTTTTTGAGTGGGGAGCTCCTTTAGAGCTCTAGTATTGGTTCCTGGTCATCTTCGGAGTTTTTGCCAAGAGTTTCTCGAGGGTTGGTTGGCTTCCTTGTAATTTATCTTTATAAGTCTCCTGTTTTCTTTTCTCGCGAGCTGATTTTCGGCCTCTCAATGATCTTCTAGCCGATGTGTGTGAATCCCCTATTTCACCTTCCTCTTCTGAATCCTCCGATCCTTGCTCTTCTTGGGCCTCTTCTGTGGGTATCTCTTTCTGCTTGTCTGAGTTAGGTTCTACTTTCTTTGATCCCGAGGGGATCTCCATGTGTGGCGATGCCTCATTCTGAATCTCTTCTTCTTGAGGGTCTTCTGTTGCAGAGCTTAACAACGTGTATTTGTTACCTTGTTCTTCCATGGGGGAAGCTTGAGTCTCAAGGCCTGGCTGGGTGGCTTTACCGTTTTTATTTCTTGTTCTAGGGTTTTTATGAGCGGTTTTGGTCCTTTTGACCTGTGTCCATCTTTCCTCCTTGTTTTTCTCCCATTCACTGTTCTTTGGGTAGCCACGAGCAAAATGACCATAGACATGGCACTTTCTGCACTTAAATGGAAGCTGCTCATAATCCAACTTTTGGAGATGCACCCAATTTCCAACCTTTATCTTTATTGCCTCAGGCAAGTCCACCTCAAGATCCACTTCGACGCAGATTCGAGCGCAATCGAATTGATCTTTGCTGTTGGCATGATCTATAAACTTGCCCAATGTATTCCCAATGTGTTTGAGGGACTCCCAGTTCCAACAGTGCATTGGCAGGTTGGGCAATCTAACCCACACTGGGACGGCTGTGGGAACGTCGACTGCTGGATCAAAGTCAGGAGTCCACTTGTTGAGATACAACCCTTGAGGACCCATGAAATAGGGTGCATTACGGAATATCAGTTCCTTATCCTCCTTTTCAGCGAATTCAAAGAGGAAGAAGCCCTTCCCTAGAAAGTATGAGGTGACTCTGCTGTTGATCAGCGGTGCCCAGTTCCTAGCTACCCAGCTCTCCGTGGTTTTGGGGGAGGGCCAGAGTCCAGTGAACTGCCCAACCAAAGCTCTCTCTGCCAATGAGAGGGCGACCTGAATCGGCCCCTCAGGAGGGAGCTCAATCTCAGGAATGTCATCTAGGCGCTTGACAAACTTCGCAGTTTCAGTTGCTTTCTTCCTTGGGAGAGATTCCAGCAATTTTGTGAACGCCTCTACATCAGAACAGTGAGGTGATTACGGTTCCATTTCACCGGTGGCTTAGCTCGGACGGGGCGAGCTTGCCCAGGCTTCAGCTCTCATAGTCCTCGATCCAACCCAGAGGAAAAGAGACACCGCGCAGGTTGGGGGGATAACTCGGGGAGGGAGCGTCAAAAAGGAAGAGAGACACTGCGCAGAATCGGATCCGCGCAGGGAGCCACCGAGGCGGCCACAGGGCTGAGGCAGGACTCGAGCGCGGCGGGAGCAGAGCTAGGTCTCAGCGCGATCTCTTGATTCTTGTTTTCGAAGGCTGATATTATTAATTTGAATGTTGATCTTCAATTGTAAGAGTTTTTTTTAAGACTTTGATTATTTGACGAATGGCTAGATTGCAGTCATCTGTGGTTTCTGACCCTCACTAGGGCATAAATTACAAATCAGCAAGTACAGTAGCTATAAGCCAACTTGTGTTATCTAAAGTGTCTAGCTCTGCAACTGTTATTTTTTTTGGCAATGAAAAAGGGTGACTTAGATTTGCCAAGCTATTATTGATGTTTGTGACCTTATTATACTTCCTTGGTTGACTGAAGGTATCGTTAGAATATCTCAGTGGTAATCTTCTTCAACATAAAGATCATTGTGCCTCATCAAGAAATTGTGGAAAAATCTGCTTAACTGTTGCTTTGTGAAAATCATTGAATTCGACCCCTCAATCACAATAATCATAGACCAAGCGAAGAATTGAACAATTGAAGAGTGTAGCTTGATTTGCTATATGATCCAAAATATGCTGCAAGGAAAGGCATACTTTTGTATGCACGATTTCAAATATATTTTTAGAAATCAAGATCAATTTAATGTGATACTTTCTGAAGACCTTACATCTAATGGTTGTTGTTGATAAGGAAATCGGACTTGATAAGAAGCATAAGAAGTAGAACCCTGAAATGACAATATTCATGTTACACATTTAGTATGGGTCGGTATTTCTATAATCGACAACTATTGGTCAGTGACTTGGTGTTGACCCAGTATACATTGACCTTGTTGCAGTTGCAGTATTCTTGTCAACATTAATTTTGTTATATAACAGAGATCCACATTCACTTCTTAATTTACATATTTATATAGAAAAGAACGTAGAGCATTCTTATCGAATTCCCCACCCTTTTTTGAGAGAGGTTTGATCACTAGCTTGAAGGCAAGACTTAGGAATTTAAAATAATTAAGGGTATTAATCTAACTGTGGGTGAAACTTCTATAAGAAGACGAGGATCAAGACAAAATGATCTGAGCCATTGATTAGAATCTAATTTGGGCCGTTGGTTCTCAACAAAAGGATTATAAGAAGAGGCTTGATGGGCATTTGGAAATAACATCGAGTGAGAGATCAGAGATCGAATTTTTGAAGAGAGCAGTGCAACAGTCGCAGGAGAGAAGTTCGAAGTGATTTCTTGCAGTGAGGGGCAGGGATAGTTTTGGTTGGAGATTTCTCTTGATCTGGGAATACTCAACAGAGGAGGTAGAGAGAGATCCGGGAGAGGCAGAGCAGAGGCTATGCTGGGCAGTGCAAAGCCTTGAGGAGATCCATATTTTTTGTTGGAGAGGTCGATATCTGAAGCTAGAAGCTGGGTTGTGAGATCGAGAGGACAAAATCGAAGTCTTAGAGGCAAATCGATCAGGCAAAAGGGGTGACGTTGTCCCTAGAAGCTGTGACGTTCGGCCTATGCAGTGACTGCGAAGAGGCAGCAAGGGACAAGCCATTCTGTGGCTAGATCTGTCGGGATCGTCGGTGATAGTGTGAGGTATTTCTCACTAATCTTTTGTCAGTCATATTCTCTGTACTGGATAGCCAACAAGGCATCCAAGGATTGTATTAAGAAAACTATTGCTTAATAATACAAACCCTCAGCTGTTGCACCGGTTTTCCCACACCTAGGTTTTTCCGGGGACATTTGTCCAAAAATAACTGTGTAGATGTGTGTGATGATTATTTCTCTCCTGTGCTATATTTCGTTTCTATAGTTTTTATTTGTGTAGGTTGCAATGTATTTAATTCTATATTTTCCGTAGCACACAAGAAGTAAATTGTTTAATCGAGTTAACAATTAGAAGAATTAACATCAGTTGCTACAGTAGGAATCAAGTATTTGATTTTTCACATGGTATCAGAGCACAGATCGTGAGTAGAAGAGCTTAGATGCAGAAAGGAAGAGGAGTTCGAAATTACTGCATAGGCAACAATTCAAAACCTTAGAGCTAGCGTAGCTTGTGGGCCAAGGAGGTCGAAGTTTTGAGGAGAATTCGAATTCTCTGAGTTAGTTGACAAAGAAATTCGATCTTCAGATCGAAGCTTTCCAGAGGCAGAAGTGAGTTGCATACTCTTCCTTGCAGAGCAGATCTTCAGTTGAGATGCAGATATTTTGCAGTAGTTGCTGGCAGAATAACATCAGTGGGGGAGAAGAAGACACACTTGAGGGAATTCTTTCTCAGAGGACTTCCAACCAAGAAGTTTGAATTCTCATTTGCTGAGCAGCAACAGGGATCTGCAAATCTACTAACTCCAGCAGGGATTGCGTAGGCCAGCCCAACAATAGTGCAGAGGAGAGAGGAGGTAGCTCGACATTTCGTTGGCAGAGATGGTAGCTCATGTGTTGAAAGATTAGGATTGGTTGGAAGTTGCATCCAACTATGTGATTTGTAAGGCAAGGAACTCATGCCTTTTGGATGAGCACGATCTCAAAACCTATGTCGACAGTGTGGTAACTGTACCCATGGATCTAGATCTCTGCTCAAGATGTACAAGGCCAAGATGGTGAAGGTGAAGAGGTTGATTCTCGACGGAGTGAGAGATCACATAGTGTGTCACATTGTAGGCAAGGATATTGCCTGACAGATGTGGGAAGCATTGGCCATGTTATATGAAGGATCTTCCGAGTAGCGGAAGATGTATTTGGAGCAGAAGATGAGATCCATGCAAATGTAGAAGGGGGAACACATTGATCTGTTCCTTACGAAGCTTCAAGAGATCCAAGACTCGTTGGCAGCTATGGGGTCAACACCTCAGCCTACTGAGATGGGCTAGTCTTGGAAGAATGGCAAGTGTTTGTCTAGAGTATTTTGGGCAGAGAAAGATTGCCATATTGGGAGGGAACGTGGGTCGTTCTTCAGCAGGAAGAGATGAGGAGAGACTTAGTCAAGTGAAAACTTGATAGTAGTAGCAACAACAGTGGGATGAAGCCAAAGGAGGAGGAAGAGAAAGCAACCCTTGCATCTAAGGGGCAACAGGAGCAACGGAAGAAGGAAGATGTTTCGAAGATCAAGTGCTTCTGGTTGGTGAACTTGGTCAATACGCTACACAGTGTCGTCTTAAGAAGAAGGACGTTGGCAGTTGTGGGGTCAACACCTCAGCCTACTGAGATGGTAAGACTAGCCCTGAACTTAGTCTCAAAAGAATGGCAAGTGTTTGTCCAAAGTATTTTGGGCAGAGAAAGATTGCCAGATTGGGAGGGAATGTGGGTCGCTCTTCAATAGGAAGAGATGAGCAGAGACTTAGTCAAGTGAAAACTTGATAGTAGCAACAACAACAGTGGGACGAAGCCAAAGGAGGAGGAAGAGAAAGCAACCCTTGCATCTAAGGGGCAACAGGAGCAGCGGAAGAAGAAGGAAGATGTTTTGAAGATCAAGTGCTTCTGGTTTGTGAACTTGGTCAATACACTACACAATGTCGTCTCAAGAGGAAGGACAAGGACGAGAAGCATGATCTGAAGGTTGCATCTGCAAAGATCGAGGAGGAAGAGTTTTCCATCGTTGCCCATATACAACCTGTAGGGGAGAGGTCGGGTGATCTAGAACTGTAGTTCAAAAGAACTGCAGATGGGCAAGATCCTTGAGGAGTCCACCTCTTGGATCAATACCTTGCTACGGGAGTCCAAATCAGAAGTAGCAGGATGGACCAGTGTCAGTTGGTGCAGAGTGTCGGAGTGACAGTTTTAGTGGCTAGGAGTGCCAGAGACTGAGCAGTGTAGAGCAGAGTTGGCAACAATGTAGTTGGGACAGAGCAGAGTTAGCAGCAACGCAGAGGCTTCAGAGGGTCAATGCAGAGACTAGCAACAGTCACAACTCCAGCAACAAATGCATCATGTTGAACACCTGTTCAGTAATTTTGGATGCTTTTATGTTGCTGATGCAATAGCAGCAGCAGTTGGAGAAGGTTGCAGTGCAAATGCAATGTTGGCAGTGGCAGTGCCAGCAACAACACAATTGAAAAAATTATGAGGGTTGCAGTGTTGGCAGTGGCAGTGTTAGAAATAGTACAAATGCAACATTTGCGCAGTAGTTGGTGGGCAACAATGTTAGACATCAGCAGCGTAGAGGGAGATGTTATAGAGAAGGGTGATGTTTCAGCAGGTTGCACATTCCTTGCTAACAGGGGGTGTTGATTTCTGGTAGCATCGGATGTGCTCTAATGCTCAAAATTTGCAGGGAGGCTTGGACACATGTATTCCACAATATCTAGAAATCATTTTAGGAAATTCCACCCGAAATCAATTTTATTAAAATAATTAATTATTTTTAATGGGTGTCTAAGTCTAAACTTAGGAAATTAAAATAATTAAAAGGTATTAATCTAATTGCAGGTGAAACTTTTATAAGAAGACGAGGATCAAGCCAAAATGGTTTGAGCCATTGATTATAATTTCATCTGGGCCGTTGGTTCTCAACATAAGGATTACAAGAAGAGGCTTGATGGGTATTTGGAAATAACATCAAGTGGGAGATCAACGATCGAATTTTTGAAGAGAGCAGTGCAACAGTTGCTAGAGAGAAGTTCGAAGTGATTTCTTTCAATGAGGGGCAGAGATAGTTCTGGTTGAAGATTTCTCCTGATTCGGGAATATTCAGCAGAGGAGGCAGAGAGAGATTCGGTTGAGGCAGCAGAGAGGCTACACTGGATAGCGTACGCTGAAGCAGAGGCAATGCAGAGCCTTGAGGAGATCCATATTTTTGCTAGAGAGGTCGATTTCTGAAGCTGGATGCCGGTGTGTGAGACACGGAGGACAAAATCGAAGTATCAGAGGCAAATTGATCAGCAAAAGAGGTGATGCAGAAATTCTGTAAATTCTCTACAAATCTCACTCTAAGACCATGTAGAAAATCTGACTGTAGGTTAACCCGATAATGCAATATCAATCAAAGCAAAATACTATAACCTACTTCTACTATCAATTTGCGGAAGCTTAAAGGTCGAGCTGAACAATATAACCAGAAGAAGAAGAATCAATGCACAATACACATGAAAATACTTTGGGGAAAGCCTCAGCTAATAACCCCACTATCTGTATTATCATACAAGGTGGAAATACATAGAGATTATACAAAGCCTTAGCTCTCACAACTATCCATCTCTTAGTACAATCCTCACAAATGCTCACAGGCAATCTTGGCTTCTCACAAGCCTTCTCCTCTGCCCTCCAAGCTCCTATTTCCTTGTGCTGTTCCTCTGGGATGATTCTCCTTCATCCAAGTGGAAAACTCATCTACCCAGTGGATGATCACTTGATCTCACACACTGTTTGAACTGCGGAATCCTCAAGGAATTAATTCCTTTTGCATGCATGAGTTTTCCTTATAGGAAAACATATGCAACTGATAATACACTGTCCTTGACATTTACCTCAACTGGGTCTTTCTCAGAATACTGATGAGAGAATCTTCAGTTAACTGGAGTACACTTGTTGAGTGCATGCATGCATCAACTGACTGTTAACTCTCTATTAGTTCCTCAAACAATTTGGAACTAATTTAACTGGACTTAACTCAGTAAACTGAGTCAACTAATTACAACTCAAATATAACTCAATCTTATCTCCTTAATTAAGGCTTATCTCCTTAATTTAAGGGATAACTCTTGCATGACTTCAGAAAGACTTCTAACTTGAATTTCTCCAACTAATTAAGTCAAAATAACTTAATTAATTATTTCCAAGCAGCTATTAAGAGTAAATTCGATTTTAATTCACAATTTAATTCAAGAACAAATTAAATTGGAATATTCTTGTTGCCACATTTCAACAGGTGACACTGTCCCTAGAAGCTGTGACGCTGGGCCTATGCAATGACTACGCAGAGGCAGCAAGGGACAAGCCATTCTGTGGCTGGATCAGTCAGGATTGCCAGTGATAGTGTGAGGTATTTCTCACTAATCCTCTATCAGTCATATTCTCTGTACTGGATAGCCAACAAGGCATCCAAAGATTGTATTTGGAAAACTACTGCTTAATAATACAAACCCTCAGTTGCTGTACCGATTTTCCCACACTGGGTTTTTCTGAGGACATTTGTCAAAAAATAACTGTGTAGTTGTGTGTGATGATTATTTCTCTCTTGTGATGTATTTAATTTTTACAGTTTTTATTTGTGTAGGCTGCAGTGTATTTAATTAGATATTTGCCATAGCACGCAACAAGTAAATTGTTTAATTGAATTAACAGTTAGAATAATTAATGTCAGTTCGCTGCAGTAGGAATCAGGTAACCGATTTTTCACACGAACTAACCCTTAAAACTATTAATGTACATTTGGATTGATTCTCCCGGGAACAGTTGCCCAAAAATAACTGTGTAGATTTGTGTGATGATTATTTCTCTCCTGTGCTGTATTTAGTTTCTGCAGTTTTTATTTGTATAGGCTGCAGCGTATTTAATTTGATATTTGCCATAGCACACAACATGTAAATTGTTTAATCAAATTAACAATTAGAATAATTAACATCAGTTGCTTCAGTAGGAATCAGGTAACTGATTTTTCACACCAACTCACCCTTGAAACTATAATTTAATTTAACTTTGGATTGATTCTCCTAGGAAGATCTTGATCTTCATCTCTTTTATGAACAAATCTTCCCAAAATCTGACCTGGCCTCCACATGTATCAATTATTGCCGAGTCTATCTTTTCTTGTTCCCTGCCCACCATTCTTCTCTAAGTTGTCCAATTAAGGGCATTGGGAACTTTTCTAAAAGATGCAACCCCATATTTATCCACCAACAGATTATGAATAATGGGGATGTACACTGGTGGTTATTAAAGATGAGGTTTGGTGCCACAAGAGCTCTTTTGTTTATCGACTCCACTCAATGAATTACCTTGTGGGAAGGTGTAGTGCTACTTGGGCACAGGAATATAGCTAACGGGCATAGTAAAGAGTGATCTTCACTTGCATAGTTGTTTCAAAGTTGTTATTTGTTTGATCATGGCTTTGGAAGAAAATGCATATGGAAATTATTTTAATGAAAATGAGTGTGTGATTTTGGGTGATTCAGCCACAAACTGCAATTAAATATTGGGATAGGATAGAAGAATGGAAGGGACTAGACAATACACAGACATGAGCTTGGTAATTTTGTTTCAGATTGATAACAGATGCATGGTAAGAAATTTCTTCTTAATATTGAAGTTGCTATTTAATTTTTTTCGTTAATGTCAGGGATTAAATTTCTCTTTACAACATCCTTTGTTTAATAGTAACTTTAGGCTATGTCACAAGGTTTGCCGAACTTCAATCTTGAGGTTGGAAATTTGGTGAAAATCAATCTTGAGGTTGGAAATTTGGTGAAAATATTTTTTGAGGTTTGATGAACCTCATCAAACCTCATGGTCATTGACCAAGTCCACAGCTCAAACTCACAAGTATAACATCATGTCACAACTCAACTTTGTAATCTATCCTTGCAGTTTCCAAGTCCATGATAGCATTTTTTATATTTATTGATGTTTGATTTCTTACCATTTTGTGCCATATTTCATTTTAAAGTATATATATATATAGATAAATATAATATATATATATATATATATAGATAAACCTAATGGAAAACCTCATCGGAACGTCATCAAAAAATTTGAACTCGAACCGAACCTAATCATTGCCGAGCTCAAACCTTGTGACTTAGACTTTAGGAACCTTGGAAATTTACACCCTCTTTAATATATTTTGTTTCATATATTGACTCTTTTTTTTTTAAATCTTTTTCTCATGAGAAATATCTTTATATTCCATATGAGGAATATTCATGTTTCAGTCCCTGAGCGACTACTCAACAACAAACCTTGAAGCCATTACAATAAAGTTTATCGCGTCACATGTGGGAAGTAAACCTGTGTGGTGAGGATTATTAATTTGCTCCTTTTCAATTGACATGTAACTTAAAACAAATTCTATTTTTACTACTTGTATCTCAAGGGAAAGATTTTCTTTTGGCAATAATGATGACCTGCATCGTGGAACGTCAATGGAGTTGATGTTAGAAATTAGTACAACTAGCACTTCTTCTCACATTACTTTATGCTCCCAGTGTCTCCTAGGGCATAAGCATCACCAATTTTTGCTGCAATTACTTCAGCTAGAACAAAAACTTCTCTCTTCCAAATTGGAACAGATGCTAGGGCACACATTTGCTAAGAAAAGCAATTTGTAAATACCGACAAGATTACTGGAATATTTCATGGAAAAATTATCTTCTACTATGGTTTCATTGTATTTGGTGTTTCTAATTTTTGGTCTGCACCCTGCCTCAGCTGTTCATTCTTACATGGTCGCAGTCACTTACTTTGATATCCCACCGTGTTGGATTTCAGAGCTCACATGCCTGAAATATAATAAAATAGAAAAATTTCTCCCAAAGTTCAGTTATTTGTATTGTGACTGATATGATCTTATATTACAGAATTTGTTTTAAATTTAGTTGCTAAAGTCGGAGATAAACCCTTCAGCCTAAATTAGTTCAACTTAGCATAGAAAAAGCTTATCTCAAAGTTATGGTTATCTCTTTATGCATTAACAGACTACAACTTTAACATCCGTTTCAATTCTTAGCAAACCAGTGGACCCATCTGAAATGTGTATTATTTGATATAACACCACTGCGAGTACTTCCCTGCAACTAGAAAATTAGCATATTGGAGATAGCAGTTCAACTGTGTATCAACTGTTTATAGGAGGATCTCTCAAGAGTCAAAACTCGATCGATTTTCGGAAACTATTGTTTCATAGCCCTTGTTAACTGTGTACTGCACGTTGCTTGACCAGGGCAAGCCTTCCTACAGTGAATTCTAGATGTTCAAATTTAAATCTGGGGCAAAAAAAATTCAAAATAAATGAACAGAAAATATGCTGGTAAAAAATTCGGACATATAATTGTTTGATGATGTATGAAAAGATTGAGAATAAGCAGCAAGCAATAACTTCGGAGACCCTTGAATAAATCTAGAAGAAAAAATTATTCACATGGTGGAATTTAAACGCATAACTAGCAAAATGAAAACTGTGGATAGCAATCAATCCCTACGCCAAAAAATATTTGCTGACGATTAAATTCTAAAATAGATGGAACCTTATGAGAAATCCCTTTTTCTCATTCCCAACAGTTGCAGACAAAAATATTGTCAAAAAATTGGATTTTACTGTTTTATGGGCTTCTTTTCAAGTGCCTAGGCAATTTTTGGTATTGTGGCATGATTTTTGGAATATCAAAATGTGGCCACTTTTTGTAAGTCGTGTTTTTTTTCCAAAATGAAATATGGGGAAACGTCACAAAAATTTGTGATAT
This sequence comes from Pinus taeda, assembly GCA_000404065.3. Lineage (NCBI taxonomy): Eukaryota > Viridiplantae > Streptophyta > Pinopsida > Pinales > Pinaceae > Pinus > Pinus taeda. Next base: position 193,051 of record APFE030525569.1, read on the forward strand.
TGGCAGTAAATTGGCAATATTTGCAACACTAATCACAATATTTGCAAAATTTTATCTCTCAAGTTATCTGAAATTACCTCTTGTCTAAGTGAATGGAAGTTAATGTACTGGTAAAGTCATATGTACTTACCTAGGCCTAAGTGTGTGTGTTTTCCTCTTTCAGCATCTCAGTAATTTAGGATTAGTGATTGCTCATGTTGTAGTTAAAGGTGATATGGGATCCGTCTGTCTCAAGGTTTGTTGAACTTCAAACTTGATGTTCAAAATTCAGCGAATCTAAAAGAAATTTTCAGGTTTGGTGAACCTCATCGAACCTCATGGCTGTTGATCAAATCCATGGTTCAAGCTCGCAACCTCATGTCACAGCTCAAGCTCATAATTTCTGCTTGCAGTTTTGAGTCCATGACAACATTATTTATGTTTATTGATATTTTTATGAGAGATTTTTCAGCGAAAATCACATGAGAAACCATTTGTCGACGCGTTTTGAACCAACTAGTGTGGTTCATCGTCAGGGCAAGTTGAAGAAACAGATCCAGCTTAGCATGTTAAATAGTCTGAGCAGAGACTCCAACTGCTAAAATTAGATTAACGACTAATTTTTGACTTTAGGACCCCGGTCAAATTTTATTTATTAATTTAATATGATTATTATTTATTATGGAAATAAGTTAAATTAGGT
>APFE030525569.1:194425-219099 GCA_000404065.3 Pinus taeda
ATATATAATGATAATAATACTAAAAATAAAAATAAAATAAAAATAATAAGAGCCCAAAGAACGAGGAGGGGGCCGAACAAACGACTAAGAGGAGAGTGCTGGAATCCAGCACCTAATGATTTTCCAGCCATCCACTCTATTGAGATTGTTTGGTCTCTTTTCAATCTCAAGAGCTTCCCTAAATTTCCGATGATGGAAGTGCGAAACCTTAGCAATAACACTAGCCGCCTCAATGCAAACATGATGATTGGTTTTTTCTACATGCTCAGCTAAAGCAGAGGTCTTCGCTCTTCTATGCTTAAGGTCAGCTGCGTGTTCACCAATCCTTTGATTAATGGAGCGATCGGTCTCACCAATATAGGGGGTCCCACAGGAGCAGGGGATAATATAAACCCCTTTCATATCCTTGTGGTCGATAGGATCCTTTACAGATCTGAGGGATGAACGAATGGTGTTAAGGGGCCTAAAGTTCACAGGGACACTATGCATCTTGAGAATCCTTGCAATCTTATCAGTGGTCCTCTGAACAAACGGAAGATGGACTCCTGGAATCCGTTCCTTCGGTTCCCTTTTAGACAGAGAATTCTTGGTGGCTTTGAGGAACGCCTTCTGACCCAAGTATCTACTATAACCATTCTCCACGAAGACATCAAGGAGATGGGATTTCTCTTTCTCAAAACTCTTCTTATCCGAGATCCTTAGGGCCCGAGTAGCAAGGGTATTGAGAACACCCATCTTTTGAGCTGGGAAATGATGGGAATTGGCATGAAGATACTGCTCTGTATTGATATTTATTTCTTACCTTTTTATGTTATATTCATTTTAAAGTTTATATATATATAAAATAGGCGAACCTAATGGCTTAGCTCATCAAAAAATTGAATTTCAACCAAACTAATCATTGCCAAACTCGATCTTGAACCCAAACTATACTTAGGCATCTGTGTGAAGTGTGACAATACACACGGGTTATTTTGCATTTCTCATTATACAAGTTTTTTTAACTTAATTTCTTGGTGCTGAAAATTGAGTCTCCCAAAGTTAAGTTCTAAGATCTGCCTTACATAGTGGTCAATGCACACGATTATCAGTGACAGTAAATGTATTCACAATTTGCATGTATGCAAGTCACAGATAAACTTCACGTTCAAATTCAAGAGCTGTATACTTTCTTCTGAACGTCCAGGGCTTTAATTTCCAATTTTTTGTCTCTCATATACATTGACTTTGTCATGTGCAGTTCTTGCATCAGGTAGGACCTTAACAGGGTGCAAACGCTTCAGTGGGCCTTTGCTGATTATGGTGGTTCTGCTTTATTTCTGGATAAACATTGAATGCCATTTTCATTGTATTAGAAGTAAACTGGAAAGTCATCCTTAGGTGGCTTGTTTCCATTTTTAGGGACAATTTTACTTTTGAAATGGATCCTTGTGCATCATTTTTGCTATTAATGCAAATTGTAGCAGTGGTCCCCTACAGACACCTGGAAGAGATGCAGCAAATGGATATCAAGATCTGGACAGTTTAAACATGTTCCCTTCTTGTCCTGAGCGATATTTTGTATCATTATTATCTGGATGTACAGTAAACATGATGTTTCTTTTTCGGAAAGTGGCATTTCAGTTGGTCAAAACAGTCCTTTTAAGATATAGCAAGGGAACATGATCATTGCCTTATGTTTTTGCAAGACATTGACATGCAGCATTACGTAAAATATCATAGCCAATGTTTCCATAGCAGCAACAATATATTTCTATATGATCTTTTGTCAGATCTTCTGTGGTTTAATAATGTGTTCGTGTTCTCTCTTTGCTATTCCTGATCTTGCGAAGAATATCCTGTGTCAAAACTGAACTGTGAGAGATTTATAATTGCAAGCATAGCCTCACCCTTTGATAAAAACCAAAGTATGTGATACCGGTAACTGCAAGCAGGTCCCCCAACGCTTGATAAAATTGTTTGGGAATTGCCTTTTTGAATAAGGTATGAGAGAGTTATAACTGCAAGCATTCTCCACCCCTGATAAAAACTGAAGGATGAGAGTATAATTGTAAACATACCCTTACCCTTGATTGATGCTTAAATCAATACCTGGCATGTTGAACACCTGCATTCAACATATTGATGTTAATTATTTGGTATCCTGACTGGATATGCACCCCTGGGCATGCAGACTCAAGTAGTTCACTGATGCATGTGTGCAATCATGAAGAAACATGCAAATACATTTTCTTATCGTTTTTATTGAGCCTAGAATTCAATGAACAGCGAGATTGTGCAAGAAAAATGTGGCTACAGTAATTCCCTGTCTAGCAAGCACCATAAGCAATGACATCAGTTATAGTGTTGGAGATCTGATCCCATGGATGATTAGTCTCGTTACGAGGCCGAAAACCTCGCATTGAACGAGATCACAGATTCTAGTTGCAAAAGGATAAGATGTGGGTAGGTTAAAGTATTGTCTCTGAAAGATAGTATGATTAAAATATTGTATACCTAGAAGTTCACATGATTTTTTAGATAAACATCGTAGTATAAAGAACTAACCATGATTGCAAGTATATATGGTTAATATGAGTTATCCATGACTTAGCATTGAATGGATAAATGCCATACGCCCACTTCGATTGCAAGTATATGCTTGAAAGTGTGAAGATGGATTTTAGTACCTGATGATTTTTCTCACTGGAAGAGACATTATTAATCATGATTACATTTAGTCCTTGAAGATATAAGACGCACGTCTCCACTAATATCCGTAAGTATGGCAAAAATAGTGGTGAAAAAATCATAAACAGAACTAGTTTGACGCAATGTAATGATGCGGTCACGGTGGACAGTGATTTCACCTCCTAGTTAGATTGGAGAACTTGATGGACATGATAAACTGAAAAAGTTGAGACCAAGATTGGAACAGATCATTACTCTTGAGTGCGCGCGAGTGTCGGGCACACACGATGACTTTACCGTCATAAAAGCGAATGCCAAGGTGTAAAGTTTTTGGCCGGGCTCTGAAAAAAATTCAATGTTTTCAAGTAACGTGTCTGGTAATCTTAAACATGTTTTATGGTGAAGTTTGGAGAGGTTTGATGGTCGTAACTGGAGTTTTATTAATAAACTTGCTGTGTAATAACGACTTCGACTTGTTCGCCATGTGTATAATAATAACTTCGATAGTTCAAATTATTGACTCAAATTTTGTAATAATAATGATTTTGTTAATTGCGCAAATGGCTTTAAACTAAGTTAAAAGGAATAATTTTGGTCTTCATTCATGGCAGCAATAATGACTTGGATAAGTTAAATTATTGAGTTGTAATAATCATCTTTTAGAAAATTAAAAGCATTATCAATTTTCATCAATATAAAAGAAGTTTCAAAGTTTCAATTAATTTAAGCGATATTAATTTGAGTATAGTTATACGAGAGAAAATGTACTTTTTAATAAAATATGTTAGTTTACCATAATTGATTGAGAGGGGAGGGGGTTTGTAAGGGGAGGGGGTTTGTAAGGGTTGTTTCTAAAGTCTTTTAAGAATATATTAGGTATTCACGTTGTTAGACTTTTTTTAGCGGCTCTTATGAATATATTAGGTATTTATGTTGTTTTTATAAATGTAGTGATTTTAAAAGAGGGAGTTGGGCTTATTTCATATTTCTTGTTAATGAGGTTAACATTTTGTTGAGCTTGTGATCACTTTTTGAGTTCAAAGTGCTTGACCAGTCTACTATATTTAAAACTAAATCTTATTTTCATAGCTTTACATTTTCAAGTATCCTTCACACTTAGTTAAGTTTTTTTCAATCTTGTAGCAATTAGCTAAACACTGACAAAAACTTGATTGTTTCATTGCTTCCCAAGCTTTGTTCTAGCCCGGTTTTCAAATTGAGACCCTTGTGCACTTGTTTGAATGCTTTCTTTAGTTGATTCTCTAATCAACCTCCTCTAGACAATTTGATGTTTTCCTTGGTTGATCTTCCCATCAAGGCCCATACCCCCATTGGGCCCTCGCTATACTTATTCTATTGTTGCCTTCTTTGATTTCTATGTTGGGGTTGATCTCCCAATTGGAACCCAACTACACTTGGTTGAAGGTCAAGTTGCCTTAGTAGACTTCTATGTCAGGGTAGATCTCTTAATAAGATCCCTACTACACCTGTTTGAAGGTTTGCTTGGTTGATTTGAACATCAGGGTCCAATCCCCTTGTGACTTGTTCAAAGGTTTGCTCAACTAATTTGCAAATTGGGGTTGATACATCAATTAGGACCCCTTTTCACTAAATCTATGTTTGCTGGGGTTGATTTCATAGTTAAAACCAAGGAAAAACTTCAAAGGAAAATGAATTTTTTTGTAACATAGTGGCATATGTGGTATCATTGTGAGAAAACACATGGATTGAAAAATTTCACATGGATAATGTCATTGTGTACCATGTAGATTTTGAGATCTAGAGGTGGCGCTATTGGAATGTGACACATGGATAAAATCTCCATGGCATTAAGGGAATATTTTAGGAATTTTTGCACACAATTCGAGAGGGTTGATTCAAAGATCGGGCTTGATGCCTCTAATGACCCCTTGGCTTACTTGTTTAGTGTTTGAGGGCATTGATTGGTTGATCAGGTTTCATAACCTCATTGGTCTCGTTGTGCATGAACTTAGTGTTCCCTTACCATTATTCACAATTTGAACAAATGATTTTCTTTGTATCCTAGTAGGATAGGGGACATCACTACGAGCAAAAACATGGAATGAGAACTCCATGTGGATAACATCATTACTTGCCATGTGGAGTTCGAGAGTGACATGTGGCCTTGTTGGAAGGTGCTATGTGGACATAATATCTATGTCATCAAGGGAGTGTTCAAATAATCTCTACACAGTTTGAGAAGTTTGAGAGGGTTGATTCAAATATTGCCCCCTCCACCCCTTCCTCACCTACCAAGTGTTTGAGGGTGTTGATTTATTGATTGGGCTCAATGACCACATTGACCTCCTTACACAATTTGAACCACCTTTCCTCCCAATTTCAAAGTTTGAGTACATTGACACCAATATTTAGTTACACAAGTTGAGAATTTCTATACTCTAGAGGGACAATACAACATCACATAAGAAATAAGAAGAAGACACTTGGACAAATTGTTGAAGAATGTTGCTATGGCCGGTCTTGATGTATTTATAATACTATGGAAAAACATGATGCAGGAGCATCCGAGCACTCATAATTAAAGGAGGAATCCAAAGCGGAGAAGGAGGAGACGTGGACCATCGAAGCTATACTGGAGAAATTTTGTTAAAACAGGGCTAAAATGATGGAAACGATAAGTCTCTCGAAGACTTAATTAAATGTAATCTGCCATATGCATGTATGCGTATAGAGAGTTTAGGGGTTTGTTGAGTGATTGTGGGAAGAAATCATGCATCTTAAATGATCCACCACTGTTGTAATCTCTTATAAAAAGAGAGTCTGTGTGTGTGAGGGGGATATAGAGCAATAGACAAAGTGAAAACAGAGTAGATTTGTAAGCCGAGAGTAATCAAAATGTAGTCGAGAGGGAACTTGTGCCTAAGGCTGAAATGTCTTAAAATGTAACTATGCTGTGTATAATAGGAAAAATGTGTGTTCAGTGTGAATTTGTGCATCTGTGTGCTGTTTCATAAATAGGCTGAAATTTCCGTATTGCGGATTTGATTGACCATTGATCACTGTAAGGATCGATGGCGATCCAATCATAAACTAAAGATATCTAGTTAATTGTGATGTCGTGTATAGACAGAGTTGGTGGCAGAATTGTGTTTTAACGCAGAAATCCATCGAAGGAGAGCGAGATTAAGTTAGGAGGGAACAAACGAGAATGCACAAGAGCCGTTGGATCGATATGATCAATGGACAGGATCATATCGCAGAGACATAGGAATTGATATCGGATCGGCGGATTTATATGCAAAGGTGGTATATCGGGCGAGGCAAAGGTGGTAAGTGGTAATATTGCGTGACCGCCCGATTCCATTAGCCAAGCGACACGTAGCACGCCGAGTAGAGAGAAAAAACCGCTTTCCGGGCGGGTATTCTCCGTGCTACTTGTCCACCCGAAATCATCGTGGATAGTTGGATCTACTAAGCGTAGATCAACGGTGGAGGACCGTCAAGCGACTTTTGGATCGGGAAAGGAGATCGATTGTTGCATCGGAATCAGATCAACAATTGCGATTTAATCACAAGTCGCATTAGACGAAGGTCAAGGGATAGCGGAGATGGAATGCGATGTGCCGATGGCCGATAAGCGATATCGCCGATAGGCCGATGAAGCCAATTGGAGATCGGTGAATGGAGAGCGTAGCGGGAAGGCAACGGATTGGATGTGTGGACTTGTCGATATTTATGAATGTCGGTGCAAAATATTTGAGATCCGGCTTATGGTTTTGGGCGCTTGTTCCTGTGTTTTCCGTGTAATTCTTGTGTATTTCAATAAGAGTGAATGGTCCTGGTTTAAAGTTTTAAAACCGATAAACGCTTCTGATAGGTTTGTGGGCCATAACCCACAGGTCTCAGGATCGAAATTTGTAAATGAAAGAGAATTTTGCCTTACCCCAAAATCTCCTTTCATCAAGGGGAAAACCACCTTTCATCAAGTGGTATTAGAGCAGGGAAAGGATTTCCTGCGAAAAGGAAGAAGAGTGCAAGCAGAAGGAGAAGAGGTACAGTTGTATTGAAGACTGGAGAGTTATGGTCTTTACTATCATACAACAAACGACAAGGGAAGGTGAGAAGTCTTGCAACAAGCCTAGAGCATGGAGTGCTCAATTGGCTCCAGAGGAGAGAACCAGAAGGATGCCAAAAGACTAAGTTCAGAGGAGAAAGCTTGGTGAGGTATTGTGTAGCAGAGGAAGACTGTTACTGCAGAGGTTTGGTTGCAACTCACAGAAGATCATAAAAGCAATTCCACAGGGATGTGGGTAGAATTGCTAGGGATAAGGAAAAGCATATGACCAGGAGGTCAAAAATTTTTGTGCCTCGGGAGTTTGATGCAAGAGCATTCGAGCACTCATAATTAAAGGAGGAATCCAAAGTAGAGAAGGAGGAGACGTGGACCATCGGAGCTAAACCAGAGAAATTATGTTAAAACAGGGCTAAAATGATGGAAGCGATAAGTCTCCTGAAGACTTAATTAAATGTAATCTGCCATATGCATGTATGCATATAGAGAGTATAGGGGTTTGTTGAGTGATTGCGGGAAGAAATCGTGCATCTTAAATGATCCACGACTGTTGTAATCTCTTATGAAAAGAGAGTCTGTGTGTGTGGGGGATATAGGGCAATAGACAGAGTGAAAACAAAGTAGATTTGTAAGTCGAGAGTAATCAAAATGTAGTCGAGAGGGAACTTGTGCCTAAGGCTGAAATGCCTTAGAATGTAACTACGCTGTGTATAATAGGAAAAATGTGTGTTCAGTGTGAATTTGTGCGTCTGTGTGTTGTTTCATAAATAGGTTGAAATTTTCGTATTGCGGGGTTTGATCGACCATCGATCACTGTAAGGATTGATGGCGATCCAATCATAAACCAAAGATATCGAGTTAATTGTGATGTCGTGTATAGACAAAGTTGGTGGCAACACTGTGTTTTAACAAATAAATCCATCAAAGGCGAGCAAGGTTAAGTTAAGGAGGGAACGGACGAGAATACACAAGAGCTGTTGGATCGATATGATCAATGAACAGGATCATATCGTAGAGACAGAGGAATTGATATCGCATCGGCGGATTTATATGCAAAGGTGGTATATCGGGCGAGGCAAAGGTGGTAAGTGGTAATATTGCGTGACCGCCCGATTCCATTAGCCAAGCGACACGTAGCACGCCGAGTAGAGAGAGAAAACTACTTTTCGGGCAGGTATTCTCCGTGCTACTTGTCCACCTGAAATCATCGTGGATCGTTGGATCTACTAAGTGTAGATCAACGGCGGAGGACCGTCAAGCGACTTTTGGATCGGGAAAGGAGATCGAACGTTGCATCGGAATCAGATCAACAGTGGCGATTTAATCGCAAGTCGCATTAGACGAAGGTAAAGGGATAACAGAGATGGAATGCGATGTTGTGATGGCCGATAAGCGATATCGCCGATAGGCCGATGAATCCGATCAGAGATCGGTGAATGGAGAGTGCAGCGGGAAGGCAATGGACTGGATGTGCGGACCTGCCGATATTTATGAACGCGGGTGTAAAATATTTGAGATTCGACTTATGGTTTCGGGCGCTTGTTCCTGTGTTTCCCGTGTAATTCCTGTGTATTCCGATAAGAGTGAATGGTCCCGATTTAAAGGTTTAAAGCTGATAAACGCTTCTGATAGGTTTGTGAGCCATAACCCACATGCCTCAGGATCGAAATTTTTAAAGAAAAGGGAAATTGGTTTACCCCCATGTTCTAGGCTTGCTGCAAGTCTTCTCACCTTCTGCTGCCGTTCGTTGTACGACAGTAAAGACCATAACTCTCCAGTTTTCAACACAACTGTACCTCTTCTCCTTCTGCTTGCACTCTTCTTCCTTTTCGCAGGAAATCCTTTCCCTGCTCTGATACCACTAAATATGGTGGTCTGGGTACAGGCAGGAGTGTTAATCTCCCAAACTGCGAGATTATATCTCCTATTTCTGTTCCCGGGTGTAAATGCTCATTCAATAGGCTCTCTGTCATCCATCGATAACCTTTAGAGCTTCGCTAAGTTGGTAGCCTCCTCTAAAATTACAGAGTTCACTAAACCTCCACTAGTCCGGACCCAACGGTAATATAAACCAAAGCTTGATAAATTTTGAAATCTGTCTTCTAAAACCCGTCGACACTTCTTCACCGTTGATCTATTCAAGATCCAACGGTCAACAATACTTCCCTGACCTCGAACCTGCTCCACGCTTATCAACCGTCGAGCTTTCTCCACCAGATCTAACGACTCATATGCATATCGGCTGGCTAACTTGCGCACTCCAAATCCACCCGAAAAAGTGGTTTCCTTCTCTCTCCTCGCTGCTACGTGTCACCCTCTGTATGGAATCAGAGCCAACGGGGGAATTACCACTTACCGCCTTTCTTCTGCCCGATAACCACTTGTGGTTTCTCCAATCTTCTTCGGCTTGTTAACTGTCGATTAACTTCTGTGCCCAAACACCGTTGGTTGGTCCCGACCGAATCTAACTGTCCAAATTAAATCTTCACGCCGCAGGTCTTCCTCCACTGATCTCGACCGTCCATTACACACACTCAGGGTTCATGAGAAACACAGTTAAAAGGAAAAAACACAAATTTAACACAGTCAACACCATTTCATTCAATTTCACAGAACAACAATTAAACTTTGAATTTCACAACACAGAGATTTCGAAGGAAATTATCCTTTGGGATTTGACAGGAATTTCTCATTTACATGCACAAAGACTAATTTTCCAATTCACTGGATTTGCTCCTGGAAAGCCAAATTTCTTTAACAGTCAAAATCCCTTTACAATAGTGTGAAAATTACATAAGTACTGGTTCATCCTAACAACCAGTTCCTAATTCAAAGGCTAAAATTTATTAACCCTATCTGTCCTGCGAGGCATTCTCCTCAAGAATCTCCACTACAACTAACTAATCTAGAATTTATTAGATCATGATCAAATCATATATTCTAGCTCTATGCTTGACTAGAAAAACATGGAAATTGATGGCTAAAGGATCACATTTCTTTGCTTGTAATTTTTTTTGTATTTTTGGAATAATTCTTCGAATTTGTCTCCAAGCCTTATGCTCCTGCATCAAAACACGAAAAACAATTAAAAGAAAGGAAATCAACAAAGCCACCTAAAATTAAGATCCTTGAGAATAGCTCATACTTATGTAAATAACATGTCTACCATCAATTAATACCCATCATAATTTAAGCAAGTATTTACATAAAAAACATAATAGAATGAGATGTAAATAAATTTATATTTACCATCAGTTACTTCCCATCATAATTTAAGCAAGTATTTACATAATCCCATCATAATTTAAAAGTATTTACATAAAAGACGGAATATGAATAAGATGTAAATAAATATATCTACCAGGTGTTACAACCCACCATTATTTACATTATATTCAACACTTTAACAAATATGAGTAAAAATGTAAATGTGCAAACTTACTAGAATTTAATTTACAAAGAGATGTGATTTAATTTAAGAGACATGTCTCTTGGGTATAAAATCAACTTGAACTTTTTCATTTTACACACACACTTGTCACTTACATATCTTTTTGTCACACACATTGTGATATCTACTTTCTTTTCATGGTTATTAGTTGAATTTTTTAAGTGTGATTGCTTGATGAAGATAAAAGGACTACAATATATATTCACAAATAATTACCATAGTTCAGAAATAAAGTAGTTGCATTAATTGTACTGAAAAATCAACATGGTATTAGAGCTTTGGTAAAGGAAAGAACACAAAGATCACTCCTGGAAAAACCTTACCTTGAGATCACTTTGAAGAAACCCTAGATCTATATTCAAGTTGCATCCATGGACTCTACTTAGGGCTTGAATGACAAGAATTGGCCTAGTTCTTACAAGGGTTCTTTTGGAAATTGTGTAAGGCAAAGTGACTGAACTTACAAATGAAGTTGGAAAGAAGAAGTACAAGAAAAATGACATCATCGCCATGAACATTATTGTGGACTCTATCAAGGACCCTCTTATTCCATACACCTCAAAGCTTGACATTTCAAAGATGTATGATTCCCTAACTAAGTTATATATTGCCAACAATATTAGCCAAGTCATGAGCTTGAGAAATGAGCTTCATGATATAAGATTGACAAAGAACGATACAATGGTTTTATACTTTGTGACTGTTTGTCAACTAAGAGATCAACTACAAGCTATTGATGAAATTGTCACTGATAAAGAACTTATGACTTCAACACTTAATGGACTACCACGTTAATGGGATTCATTTGTAGCAGGTATAAGCAGCGGAAAGGAAGCTCCAAGTTTGGAAGAACTATGGGTAGCTTGTGCCTAGGAAGAATAAAGACTTCTATCTAGTGGAAGAAAGCTAAAGGAAGACGAAGATTCTCATTGAGCCTATGCAACTCATTCCATGAAAGTTAGAGGAGGAAAGAAGTCCAATTTTTAGAAGAAGAAAAAAGGTTTTGATAGCATAGCCAATCCTCAAAGGAAGAAATATATGTCTAAGATTCAATGCTTTTGTTGCAAAAAATTTGGTCACTTCAAATCCCAATGTCTCCAAAGGTTCAATGACAGGAAGAAGAGAGGAAATCAACATGCTACCACGATAGAATTTGATGAGCAGTCCAAGAGATCCAAAGTTGAAGGAGATAAATATCACTTCTACTATTTTGTTATTGTAGGATTTCTTGCAGATGAGAACAATATATAATTGATTGACAATGGAGCTGCAAGACATATGACAAGGGAGTGTGATCATCTTACAGCTTTGATGGAAAGAAGATTGGCACAAAAGGTAGAGCTTGGATACAACCACATCTATACAGTCAAAGGAATTGGGATAACATTCGTTGAGATGGAAACAAGTGAAAACACTCACTTGAGCAACATACTCTATGTTCCAGGTTTGAAAAAGAATTTGGTTTCAATTTCATGTTTAGAAGTCTGTAGAGGACATGGAGTGGCCTTCATTGATGGGAAAGTCCTTGTGTGGGACAAGGGCTCTAGTATATGCTTTGCTAGGTTATCGTGATTCGCAAAGGAAGGTTGTATAACCTCATGGGACAATCTTCCAAAACATTAGTACATAATGATATTAATCCTAGTGAGCTATGGCATAGGAGATATGCACATCTTCATTATAGATCCTTTCCAGCTTTGAGGCAAATTGTTTCAGGTGTACCAGATTTGCAGATAGATCATAAAGGTGTGTGTAAGCGATGTGCTCTTGGAAAGAATGTTAGGAAACCCTTTCTAAGCAGTGAACATAGGCCCAAAGAAAATTTTGACCTAATCTAATCCTGTGTGGTCCCATGCCGATGAAATCTCTTGGAGGCACTCTATACTATGTGTCCTTTATCGATGACTTATCCATGATCATATGATAATATTTGGTTGTCTAGTGTTCATACATGTACCTAAGTATAAGAGAAACAAGTTAGATCCTTATGGTAAGAAGGGAATATTTGTTGGGTATAGTGAATCATCAAAATGCTATAGGATTTATGTTCCAAGGAAATGATAGGTGGAAGTAAGCAAAGATGTGACTTTGATGAAGATGTAGCTCATTGGAAATCTAGAGAAGAGAAATCAGACATGGAAGACGAAGATAATAATCATGTGGCTCCTAAAGAAGAGGTTATAAGTCCTCCATCATCCTCCTGTCATTCTGAAGATTGTGGAGATATGCTAGAAGGACATTGTGAACCATTAGATCACATGGTTGTTCTCGAAAATAAAAGAAGACCAACTTGGCTAAAATCTACTTTGCAAGATGTAGAAGGACATGCAGATCCACAAGGTAACTTCAATGAATCTAAGAGACCTAGGAGGTATTCTGGTTATGCAACTTTAATGACCAAGTTTATTGAATCCGAACCTTCCAACTTCAAGGAAGTGGCTACTTCACAAGTGTGGAAAGATGCAATTATAAAGGAATACCAATTTATTATGAAGAGCAATGTTTGGGAAATTGTTCCAAGACTTGAAGGAAATTCCGTGGTAACCTCATAGTGGATTTACAAGAACCAACATGAAAAATATGAGATCATTAATAAATACAAGGCAAGATTCATGGCTAGATGATTCTCTTAGAAATAGGGAGAATACTACAATGAAGTCTTTGTATCAGTTGCTAGGTACACTACGATTAGATCTTTTATATCTCTTGCTTCATTTATGGGATGGAAGCTATATCAGATGGATGTGAAGACCACTTTCCTCAATGGTGTGATTGAGGAAGATGTGTACCAAGATAAACGCCAAGGTTTTGAGGTTCATGATAGAGAATCTCATGTGTAAATTAAAGAAGGCCTTTTATGTACTGTTATGAAACCAGCTCAAGAAAAAGATAGAAAAGATAGATCCACGCCTTAGAATTCAGCCTCTGCGAGGGGGCAACCTCCTGTACATTACATAAATGAAAAATTCTTGGATGATACAAATGAAAAAACCTCCTTTCTATATATAGGAGTCTAAGGAGTCACAATATAACTCAACCGACCTAACAATAATAATATAAAGCCACAAAAATAACAATAGAATAATTCTATGGGGCACAGTAATAACAATATGGGGACAATAGGGGTACAACAATATTAATAAGGGGTACAACTACAATAGTAATGGGGTAATCACTAGTATTATAGGGACCCAACATGTACTCAAACAAGTTCCAAGAGCTTGGTATTCTAAAATTAATGGATATTTGATGAGACTTGGTTTCTCTAAAAGTGTTGTTGATCCAAATCTTTATATCAAGGTTGTAAAACGTGAGCTAGTGATACTGCTACTATATGTTGATGATTTGTTCCTAATTGGTGTAGAGCATCTTATTTCTCAATGTAAAAGGGAGTTGGCCTCTAAATTTGACATGAAGGATATTGGCTTGATGCATCACTATTTGGGGCTAGAAGTTTGGCAGAACCCTGGTGAAATCCTTCTTGGACAAGGAAAATACATCATCAAGATTCTTCATAAGTTTGGTATGATGGAGTGAAAGTCTATTGTAACTCCTATGGTGATGAACTTGAGAAAGATGAGAGATTTTGACTCTGACCTAGTGAATCTGTCCATGTACCGGAAGTTGATTGGATAATTGATGTATTTGGTAAATACTAGGCCATATATTTGTTTTGCTATAAACACCTAGAGCAAGTTTCGGATGGCATTGAGACATGAACATTGGATTGCAACAAAACATATATTGAGATATTTGAGTAGTACCGTTGACTATTTTTTGAGATATGATTCAAATGGTGGGATACAACTGCAGGGATATACAGACTCTAACTGGGCAGGGAGTGCAGATGACAGAAAGAGTATATCTGGTGTATGTTTCAGTTTGGCTTCTGCTATGATATCTAGGACGAGGAGAAAGCATACCTCTGTCACAGTCAACACTGCAAAAGCAAAGTATATTGCAACTTGTTTAGCATGTTGTGAAGGAGTATGGCTTTGGAAGCTACTATCTTGATTGTTCGACTAGATGTTGGAACCGACTGTGTTGTTGTGATAATCAAAGCTATGTGAAGATGATAGACAATCTAATGTTCCATGATAAGGCAAAGCATATTGAGATCAAGTACCACTACATTCGTGATATGGTACAGAAGGGAGCAGTGAGGCTCCAATATATCTCCACTAATGAGTAGAAAACGAACATTCTCACAAAGCCTCTATCTTGGGCGAAGTTTGTATACTTTACAGACAAGCTTGGAACAATGGAGAACTCCTCTATTAATGAGAGGGAGCATTGATGTGACATCAATAGGGGTGTGGCTCGAACTGTTGGTAACAACATAAACTTGGCCCAGACTATTGATGGGTGGATAACAGGGGTATGGCTCATGCTATTGGTGATAACAGGGGCATGACCCAGAATGTTAGTGAGATAACATGAGGTGCGAACATTCTTGAAAGGAATGGTCTCTGAGGCATGAACACTTGTGCAATGGGTGCCTCTTCAACATCATGACCTAGAGAGAGGCCTTTGGATTTAGGACTTGGGTTTCCCTAGGGTTTGACCATGGGGGATGGAAACCCTGAACTAGTTAGAGTACCATGAGATGAGGTGCCCACTAGAACATGGTGACTAGTTGAGTAAGTACCATTGGTATTGAGAGCTAACTTAGGTTGTGGAACATATTGATGATAATGCTGATGTAGGTCAAGGGTATTGACCTAGATAAATATGTTATCGATGTGATTTATATATATATTTTTGGAAAGATCATGTATACAAAAAACATCTGGATAGTCATTATGAATACCTCCCTAGCTAAGAGGGAGTGTTGAAGAATGTAGATATGGCCGATCTTCATAATACTTGATGTATTTATAATACTATGTAAAGACATGAAAGAAAATTAAAATTGAAGTTAGAAGAAAGAAAATTGAAAGAAAAGAAATCAACAAAACCACCTAAATTAAGATCCTGGAAAATAGCTCATACTTGTGTAAATAACATATTATTTGTTACTATCGACCATAATTTAAACAATTATTTTGCATAAAAGATGGAATAAGAACAAGATGTGAATAAATATACTTAACAAGATTTACTGCTCACCATTATTTACGTGATATTCAACACTTTAAAAAACATGAGTAAAAATATAAATGTGCAGACTTACTAGAATTTAATTTATAAAGAGACATGATTTAATTTAAGAGATATGTCTCTTGGGTATCTTGGGTATAAAATATACTTGAAAATTTTCATTTAACACACACACATCACTCACATATCTCTCTCACATACACACACATTGTGATATCTACTTTCTTTTCATGGTCATTAGTTGAATTTTTGAAGTGTGATTGTTTGATGAAGATAAAAGAACTATAATATATATATTCCCAAGTAATTACCATATTTCAGAAATAAAGCACTCATATTAATTGTAGTGAAAAATCAACACAAAAATATCACATATGCAACATAGTTGTTTTGTTAGGAGGGAGACTTTATGGAAATTGAGCATACAAAGAAACCAAGACAACTCAAAAGAGTTCTCCTTATTATATATAAAAAGCAGAAAGTGAAATTTTTCTTATATAGGGCTACAACCAAATAGAGTAAATCCACTTTATGAATGTGGGATCTAATAAAGTGAAATAATATATAAAAAGATAAAATAATCGAAAGTTGAATTGACTTTATGAATTATTAAGTCTAATATCTAGTTGACCATTATAAATTAACTTTTATTTTAACATCTTGTCTTACTGGTCAATCTACTAAGTACAACAAGCTTATTCCATAATTTTACATAATTTTCAGGGCCCAAAGCCTTCATGAGAATGTCTGCAGTTTGATCCTCTGTTGGAGAATATTGTAGATTTATAGATCCATCTACAATCCATTTGATGCAGTGGCAATGTACCTCAACATGTTTGGTACGATCATTGAAGATTGGATTCTTGGCGAGTTTCATCATCCATTCATTACCACATAACATGGGCATTGTCTTTGTTTGTTGCATTTGAGTATATAAAAGCTGTTGAAAGAAGTTGTCATTGATTTCAAACACTGTCCAAAGGAAAGAAAAAGTTACACATTCAAGTAACACATTTCAAAATATTAGTTTGGATTTTTGACACCCCATTTGGATACCCTATCTTTGAATGCGTTTTTACTCTAGTTACCTAGTTCAAATGGAGCATAACATATATTGTTGGAAAGCTTATTCCAAGTCCTTTCCAATGGTATTTGGCACTCCCTCTAACTCCTCACAGTCGACGAGAAATGATTTTTGGATTTTTGATGCCCCATTTGAATACCCAATATCTGAATGCATTTTTACTCTATTTATCTACTCGAATGCAAGCGTAACATATATGGTTGGTGTTGGCACATGACATTCTGATAGACCTAATATTTTCTACATAGTGGCCAACAAAGACTCGCTTAGTATTGTCCCTTTCAACAAGAACTGCGAAGTGAGTGAAGTCTCAATTGAGATGCTAACAAGTGACTGTCAGAGTCAGGTTTCCACATTTTTTCAGGTCTATCTTAGGACTCACGACACACAACCTTTAACTGAAACATACCTCGCTACCTACCTACTACCATGCATCATGTAGAGTGTTAAGCCCCTCTGTTTATCAGACAACACAAAATTCTGAGACGCACATGCGCGATTGATGACAACATGTGACATGTTCAAACATTAAAGGTGAAATTGACACCAGACCCCAATTGATCTTCTTACCAACAAGAAACAATAGTTATTACTTTAACCCTCTAGCAGTTATTCGACCCTTAAAGCATATTTATAAATGTTCAACATAAAAATATATATTTTGCATACAATAATACCATGCCACATCATTATCATGAACATTCAGAGTATTAACCATTGCTATGAAAATTTAGGCTATCATAACTCCTACAAGAAACTAATGCATCAAAACAACATATAACATTCATACATTTGCACAAAAGTAATGGAGAAACTCATCCATCCATTGGATTATATTAACATTCACAAAAGAGGTGTTGTGTCCAGAGTTACATTCACTAGACCAATGGGATCACTGGCCTTCCAATCAGACACCAAATACCAATAAGAACAAACCATAAACCTGACTCATTGGGTCAAACTCAAAGAAAAATAAGCATAATGACTTACATAATGCTTCCCTACAACTACAGACTCGTGCTTATGCCTAAGACCCAAAATAGATAGACCCAAACATCAAATAACAAGACCCAGACTCCATAGCTCCGTTCTCTCCTCTGTTGCTCGTCCAACGCTCAACATCTAACAACTGCCATCCACGCTCTGTCCTCAACGACCGTTAATCTTCGCTTGGAAACCTCTCGAACCCTCTCGGTCTTTCTCCTAATTCTTCCAGTTGTCCTGCAAGCTGTTATTATTTCCCCATACCTTCTTGAGTTGTTTCATGCATAATACTGACCACTCAAAATATCCTTCCCGCCAGTCGACTCCACTTCGCCCTTTCTCCTCCTCATGCGAAATATCTCCATCCTCCGACTTGCCATGATATCCTTGGTCAAATCCACCCTCTACAAAATCATAACCGCCAATATTCTTCTGAACACATCTCCCATCCTTAAATGCCACTATTATCCTCCTGTGCAACGTCCATCTGCATCATGCTCTACCTACTACGCCATTCCCATGTTGCACTCCGCTTAACCTCCCGCGTTCCTACTAACGAAGTTTTTTTTTTTTTTTTTGGGCTTCAATAAGCCCCCAACACAAAAATGTGGCTTGTCTTGAGCGACTTGGTCCTTCTTCTATCCCCATCAAACTGGGACCTCGATTGTTATTCAGGTTATTTTCTTTCTTCTAGTACAACTATTGTGGTTGTGATAAGGGAAATCAATCATCTCAAAGCTCCTCCAATGGGCTAAGAGGGGAATACTACATCCCTCTTCCCCACAACTGTGATCTCAAAAAGAGAAACATGATCACCACTATTTTTCTAGGGCTGAACTTGTTATTCTTTCCCCGGGATTTGTCTCCTTCCTACCACTGTGCCCACTCCTTCCCTTGGTAGAGATAGGAAAGACCTAGAATTATTTCTTTTCGTCATAAAACAAGTCTCAGTCTTATCCACTCACCTTGATGGGGGTTTTCTACCACACTAACATGATCACCACTGCTACTCCAAGGTCGAACTCAATAATTTTCCTAGGGATTTATCTCCCTACGGCTATTCCAAATCCTTCCTTTGGAAGAGATAGGCAAGACCTTGAGTTGGTTCTTTTTGTCATAAAACAAGTCTCATTCTTATGCACTCACCATGATGGGGGTTTTTTCCCACACTCCTCTTTGTGACGCCATCATGCATTGTGATAAAACCCGATCTTGTTTCTACAAACCTTGTGGTGGAGGTTGTCTTGACAGCGAGGTCAGGATAGACGTACTGGTGAGACCTCAACGTGACGTGAGAACCATCTCTGTGAGCGATAGGGACCTTATGTCGTCTGGGCCACCCGATACAACTTAGCCACCCTTTTTGGCTTATACCCCTCATTCTGATTTCTCTCATCCAAGTTCCTTTGTTGTAGTACCGTTTTCCACAATCACATTCTCTTGTTGGTGATAAATCCTGGGATGGTTCGCTTCGCCATTTCCTTAAACTATCTCCTTCCTTTTGCACCTTGTACGCCTCTCTACAAATATCCTCTCTTTGTTGCACTACTCTTGTGCGGTCCTCTCTTCCTCACTTCCAAACAATCCTCATTCCTTCTATCCTCCTGTTAGCCTCAAAATCCCTCTTAAACATTTATCTATTCTCCATAGGGCCCTTGGGTGGTATTTTATAACATTTCCCACTTCGCACTCCTTCATTGCACCTGCTTGTGATTTTAACCTTACTATCATGGTTTTCTGATCCGAATCACCCCGAGTTTGCATCGTCCTGATTCAAAATTATCTCTTGGATAAAACTGATATGATGGTTCACACATGTTACCTTCCTCACCCAATTATTACCCCCTTTTTACCCCTAGTCCCGATAATCCATGGTTTGCTTGATAAACCATGGGCTTCCCTCTGTCACAGAATGAGATTCGAAAACTTGCTTAGCCGTTTTCTTTCATTTCCACGATGATTTCCCTAAAGGGAATGGTGATTATGGTTTAGTTATTATGATGTAGCCTTATCCCTCATTTATGTCTCTGGGCCTTCACATGTTGAGATACAGTCACTGGTGTGCTTGGTTTGCAAAATTGAGATTCTCGTTTTTCATTGTGAATTCTTCACACAATTATATTTTGGTGCGTAGCCCCCAAAACAACGTGCTGTATATCTTTGACCATACCTAGGTACTAACTAAAATCCATCTCAACCTCTTTCCTGCCAGCATGTCAGATCAGTTTTCACCTCTTTAACAACTCCAAACATCAACGTAACTATACTACCCCTATCCAATGCGAACTTATCTACATCAAACTTTACATATATACATAGGGGATCTTAAGTCCAATTTATTGAGATAAATTAGGACATATATTTAATATCAATCCAGGTTGGTAAACTTAGAAACACACCCAAAGTATATGGATTTTAGATCTCATTAGTTTAGGAAGTAGTTTCTTAGATGTTTAAAAGAATGGAAATATGTATTACAAATAGAAAGATACAATTATGAAACAATGAATGTGAAGAAAGCAATAAGTGATTAATGATCTTATTCAATTTTAGTCAACAAAGAAGAGGCTCTTGTCTCATAGGTCTTGGTTTTCCTTCCTTATCATTCTATATATTCAACAAGACCAATTTCACCATCTAAGTTACTAAAGCATAAAACATCTAATGTAAGAAAACAAGAAGAAATGGATGCACAAAGACAAATTTCAACCCAATCTTAGCTAACAAAGAAGAGGCTCTAACTTAGAGACATGTTTTTTCCTTCCTTATTGAAGCTAATCAATTGAGAGAAATCATCTCTACTATCTCAATAACCATAACAAACAAGTTAGTTCATACAATAAATATTTACAATATTAACAAAGAAAATAAAGTACATTTATGCACATAATTTAACAATAGTGTACTTAGCTTAGAATCGGGGCCCTCCACCTTTTCTTGGTACACATTAAAATAATTATCTACAACAATTCACCATTCATATCACATAGAAATGTATGCACAAGAGATAGAAGGCAAGTTTCCAATTACATTCAGAAAATAATAGTCATAACATATGTTCATGGTTGCTTGGTAGCTTGCTTAAATAGGCTAAAAATATAACAATATGAGCTATAATTGCTATACCAACTAACAAGAGTCTTATCCCATCTCATAAGGTTGAGCTCATCCCTCTGTTACGAAAAATATGGAAAAATCCCATGAAATCCCAAAATTGCCCCTAAATCAGGGTATTTCCTGTGTGACTGGTCAAGTTTGACCAGCGTTTACCAGGACTGTTCTAAATGATTTGGAGTGAGCCGATAGGAGTCCCTCCATCCTTGGTTGATGTAGTTTCCAAACATTCCTTTAGTTCGTGCCCATGTGTCCTACACATATGACTTTAATGAAGCCATTATGGGAAACTCTGTTTCTGTCACAAATAAATTTTAATGCTCATTTTTTACTAAAAATATAAAAATCAAAAGACATAATTAATTTACCTTGGTGTGAAAAAAGAGGTGAAATATGGAAAATATGACTAAAATATAATGATAAATGATGGAATAGGTATGGTAAAAAAGGGTCAAAATCGAGAGCTAACATTTCCCCTTATTGGTTCGAAAGTATGCCCTCATGCTTGTCTGGATCTCTTGGACCTTCTTCCCCTGCTTGCTAATCTCCCTGTTGACCTGCATGTTGATCTGCTTGCTAATGTAGATGCTTCAATTTGTGTTGCTTGTAGAGGTATGTCAATTCCCTCTCGCTCCTTTTCTTCTCTTTTATAAATTTCAACTTTTACCTTTTGTCACACTTGTATTGCCAATGCTTCTTTTCCTTCAGCCATCTGAATGCTTGCTTAGAAATGATAAGGTTTCGTGTTTCAAATTTATTTGATTTCTTCTTGAGTTGCTTGCTCTCCTTAACAATTTGAATATTTTTTCTTGTACATCTTATTCTCCTTTTTCAAATGCCTTTCCATTATTTCATTGACTTGAAGCTTTGCCTTTAACTCTTCTAACTCCTTTGCCTTGGTATCTTCCTCCTTATGGCTCTTTGATGTTTCTCCATGAGTCTCCTTAGAGATATTTTTTATTTTCTTAGTTATCTTTGCATATGTTGAATAAGAGGATGATTCCTCTTTTTCACAAGTGAAATACTTTTGAATAATCAGGGTTAATTCAACCCATGGTTCTTTGAGCCATTCTCTTGGAATTCCTTTTGACCTATCAAATGTTCATTTTCTTGGTCTTTCCAGGGAACAATTCCAACCATTTTCTTTGAAATGCTTCCCCTTATTGTATTTCTCCCCTATTAATGGTAACACTGTAGCATGAGCAAGGTATTCTTCTATGATTGGATATTGAAATCGCCTACAGTTGTCTCTTCATCATGATAATTTCATACAAATGTCTTTGTCACCTTGGAATTCGAACCATCAAATTTTCTCAAAAATTCTAGTAAACCAACATGGTAAAGATTTTCCACAGTTTCCTTGGTCCATTTTTTCAGGGTGAAACCCTTTAGGTTCCAATTTGCATTCCATCTCTGATTTTTTTTTTTTGCTCTCGGTACCACTGTAAATGCCCTTCATTGGTAAATAAATTCATGGAAAAAATCTTTGTCTAAAATGGTTCCCTTAAAAAAACTGTTAATTGCATTTTGCTTTCAAATCTCAAGGAATTCAGTTTTGAGAAATGACTTTTAAGGATGTATTTTACTTAGCAGTGCTCTGTGGTTTTGAAGAACGAAAAAAATAAAAATTATGCCTATCCTATCTGGTGTCGTCCCACTGCAATTGAGATCTTGAAATGTTGTATCACTGAATTGATTGTGTCATATCACTTCTGCATACCCATAAAAATAGACTCTAGTATCACTGCGACTAACACTTTCGAAACGAACTTATGAAGTCTACACACCCTCGAAATGGTATTCTGGTAGTCGTGATTTACCCTCCTTTGAAATAGATTTCATCTACTTATTACACCCCTGTCTGGTAGTAAAAAATTTCTTCTTTTCAAAATGCCATGCCAAATTTTAAATAAGGCTCATGCAAACTAAAGCTTCAGTTTGGGATTTTTAATTGCCTATGCTACCAGCCAACTCAATCTCAACTGATTGACCCGTTAACTCAATCCCAACTCAACTCAAACTCTTAAAAGCTTCGAAATTTATGGGATTTTATTTTTAAAACTCAATTTTACTGATATGAAGGTCTATAGTTTTCGAGATTTCTTCTTATTTGAAACTACAGTCTCGTATGCCCTAATTTTTACAAGGTCAACACATTCAATTGATTTTAGACTATAAAATCGATTTTGGTCTCTGGTTTTTCGTTTCTTACCTCGCCTCCTAGCTGCAACTCAATTTTCGTAGCTCTCAGAACTTCCGAGGTTCCTCTGTCTGCTCAGAATTCTTCTTGAGTTATGTACATAAGAATTTAAAAACTCTTGCAAAATTGCCCTTTGCTTTTCAACTGTCTCTGCGTTTAGTCTTCAACCGAGTTCTCATACTCCATAGAACAAGATACTTATTACTCCATGCATTTCAATTACTCGTTTTAGTGTTGTAGGCTTTTATTAGTCATTACTACAACCTCTCATGAGTCCTTTTGTGCATCATTTGTTTATGCAAGTCTTCTAAATATTTGATTGCACAAGTATTTGTAGGTGCAGGTTTTAAAAATGTTTGATTTCACAAGTATCATTTCTTTGTCATCCATTGAAAGGTCGGAAGATTCATGATTCAAGATTTAAAATCTTACTGTATAATCATAAAGATTACATTCTCCATATGTTTCCTTTGATGATTACCTTTGAAATGTCTTTGAAATGACCATTTCAAGGTCATTTCAAGACTGCTAATTACTTCAAAAAAAAAAAGAGCATTCTTCGCTTCATGTACAAACAAAGCTCTCTCTTCGATTTTTTTCGATTTCATAACTTTGTCTTGGTGATATTAGCTCATGAGTCTTCCTTTGGTAATGAAATCATTGTTATATATCTAACTTAGAAATATATGAAAATATAAATAAACCCAAGAAATGATAAGATTTGAATATAGCTAGAAATGATTCACTTTATTGATCAAAACCCTTAAGGTAGGGCAACACCATACATTCACTCCTTAAGGAAGGAGAACACTTCACAAGCCATATGCGTGTTCATACAATAATCCTTGACTATCTCCCATGTGGAGTCTCTAGCCTCTATATAGGCCTCATACATACAATACCATGGATCATTACAATTCCCTCATACCATCCACTAATACCATGGGCCCATTACATTAATACTAACTACTTGTGGTCCCTTACATGATATGGGTTAGCCACCTTATTTATTACTATGACCCATCCCATTATTACATTATTACCTTGGGCACCTCCCTTGGTACCCCATATTATCCCCCCTAGGTATATAACATTCATTGTAGCTCTCTTCTTACAATCTACTTCAATCCTTATTCATGTTTATACCTTGATTTACAACTTACTCTATGTTTTTATATTAACTCAATTTTTCATTGTCTTTGCAGAAAAGGCTTTCCTCTTTATTTGTACAGTCACGTTGAAATTTTCTTTGCAGGAAAGGAGGCTCTCTCTTCGATTTTGAAGGGAAAAAGATGGACGGTAAGGTAAAAAGGTTGTATGCATGGTTTATGCAAGGTTCTATGCAGGGTCTTTAATACAAGGATTTACACACTTTTGTACCAAGGCTAACATGTCTTCTAATTATAAGACTTTTTTTTCAAAATCAAAAGCATTTTTTTTTACTTACATTACTTTCCAACAATTCCTTTGATCAATTCATGCAATGAAGCGAGTTTTCCAACAACTCCTGTAGTTAATTTTTGAGAGGAAGTCTTCTTTGCTTTGTATTTAGGTCCCTTTTGATATTTTTCAAACTTGAGCTTTAGGTCGCTATGTGGAGTAGACTATTCTCATATTCAGGTCCCTTCTGTGGAGTAAACTGTTCTCTGTTTAGGTCCCTTCTGAGTGTCAAAATTGCAATGTAGTCCATGTTGAATGAGTACTTTTCAACCTTGATTTGAAATACATAAGAAGGCATTTTAGTAATGCTTTGTTTTCCTCTTTCTCCCCCCCTTTGCTTATTCTAAGACTTTTCCTCAAGTCTTCAAATTGGAGGATTTATTTTGCAAAGAATAAAATATTCTAGCATAAAGTTGAAAATTTGAAAGAATGAAATGAATTTAAGTATGGGGGATTACACAGTTCATTATATTAGATATCATTTTTGGGATTCAACTGCGTTAAGTAAGTCATTCACGTATGACCATTTCCATGAGAGGTAGTCGTAACTGACTAATTTCTCATGATTTTTGAATAG
>APFE030525574.1:0-20134 GCA_000404065.3 Pinus taeda
GGGAGACCTTTGGGAGTCTCAAATACCTTCGAATGATTGTCCAGGACTTTTTGGAGATCTGGATAAATAGATGATTCCGATGTGGAAACATCTAGCGAACATAATTGTGCAATTACACCTATTTGCTCCT
Organism: Pinus taeda; assembly: GCA_000404065.3. Lineage (NCBI taxonomy): Eukaryota > Viridiplantae > Streptophyta > Pinopsida > Pinales > Pinaceae > Pinus > Pinus taeda. The sequence continues at coordinate 131 of APFE030525574.1, forward strand.
TTTTTAGAAGCTTTGTCATACCATTAGAGCTAATTATCTTTCTTGGTTTCCCTGCAATACCCCTTAATTCAACTACCTTTCCTTCCGTAGAAAAGTTGATGAAAAGTTCTTGAAAATTAAAATCTATTGTACCCAAGGATTGTAGCCATTGGAGTCCTAGTACAACATCAGCACCTCCCATTGGAATGGAAAGCATTGGGCTAGTCAATACATATTCTCCCATGGACTTGATATTATGGCACTTTCCCGAGAAATTTATTGTTCCTCCATTTGCAATCATCACTTGACACTCTGGTGCTGGATATAGGAAGCAATTCAATTCTTTTGCTACCCTACAATGAATAAAATTGTGGGTGCTTCCTGAATCAATCAACACTATTACCTTTTTCTTCTTGATTTGTCCTTCTATCTTGATAGTTTGAGGAGTGGTAATTCCTGCCAATGCATTACAAGATATGGTCAGATTTATTTCTTCTTCATCTAGGCTTTGTTCCCAAAGTATATCCTCTTCTTTTGACCTTTCTTGCTCGTTTTCTTCTTCCTCTTCACAATCTATGTAGAATAATTTCTTCTCAGCACACTTATGACCTTTAGTGTATTTGCTATCACAACTGTAACAAAGCCCTTTTGCTCTTTTTTATTCCAATTGTTGTGGTGTCAACCTTATAGGTTGTGGAAGACTAGGGATAACACTTCCATCTTTATAGTTGTGAGTGGTATGCTTCTTGGTTGCCATAATTTTGCTTTCCATTTTTCTTGCTAACCTGAATGCCTTCTCTAATGAATCAGGTTCCCAAAGGCGAACATCATGTTGGATTATCCTTTAAAGACCCTATGAACACATCAATCCTATGCTCCTCTGGAATATCTTTTACCCTTAGTGATAAATTGTTTACGAGAGCAAAGCCATTGATACCATACAAACTGATTTGGTTCCAAATATAAAGTTGCCATACGTATCTTTTGTGTGTTTTGCACATTATTGAGATCGAAAAATTGCTCCATCTGTAATATCCATGTTGCGGGATCCTTGCCATCAAACTTCCTCATATCGATTTTTGGAATATGGTGGCTCTTCAATCCAACATTAGAGTCTATGGAATCATGATTAACATTTCTTTTGTTCTCATCACGAGTTTCCTTTAGTACCTTTTCACCATTAATGACCATTCCTTGTAGCAACTTATTCATATTTATTGTCAATTCTTCCATCTTTATCATCCATGCCATCAATTTTAGCGTCCATGCCATTCATCTTAGCATCCATGCCATTCATCTTAGCTTCCATGCCATCCATCTTAGCTTCTACGCCTTTCTTTAAACAATCCATCTTAGCTTCTACACCTTTCTTTAAACCATCCATCTTAGCTTCCACATCTTTCCTTAAACCATCCATCTTAGATTCTGTTGCTTTTTGTGCAAGTGACACTTGTTGCACTTGTTCTTGTAATTTTGATATATCATGTAGCATTTCTTCCTCCTCTTCATGAGTCATGTTAGAGCTTTCAGGTTCCTTACTAGGTGTTTGCATTTTCTTTCCTCGGGGCATTAGTTATCGATAATAATGCTCTACTATGCCCTTTGAATTCCTTCAAAATAAATTTCAAACCAATCTTAAGAAAAAAATTTAAAGAATCTACACACCTTTTTTAACTTTGTAGGAGCTCTCTATTGCCTCTGATGTATCTCTGTACATTCAAATCATTCAGTTCTAAAATTGTGACCTGCAATAGCCCTCTGTGTTCTCTTTCCAATTCCACCAGTATGATCCAAATTGGATTCTCCAAGGAAGAGTTATGTGAAATCTCCCACAGTGACTTGATTATGGACTAGTTCAGTAGGGCGAACTTGTACGATGTGCCACGAGTCCCTGTTTTGTCTTTTGGCTCTAAAAAATATATATATAAGAAACTACAGTCTGTCCTCTTTCGGTACCTTCTTACAAAATTTCAATCCAATGCTCAGAGAAGAAGTTATGATGATTTTCCCTAGGTCACCTGTTTGGAATGTAATTCAGGAGTCTGCAAAAATACCAACTTCCTCAGATCATATCTCCGCAAATATAGCACAAAACGCTCTGAAATTCGGATCCGAGATTCAGCGCGATGTCTTCTAAAATGGTTTTTTTTTTTAGCTTCTGAAACATCGCAGAAAAAAAGTTATTTCGAAAATTCCACGATGATCTGTTTGGAGCAACGAAACCCTAGAATCCAAGGCTTTGATACCAAATGTTATGAACTAGCTCAAGAAAAGATAGAAAAGATAGATCAACGCCTTAGAATTCAGCCTCTTCGAGGGGGAAACCTCCTTTACATTACATAAATGAACAATTCTTGGATGATACAAATGACAAAACCTCCTTTCTATATATAGGAGTCTAAGGAGTCACAATATAACCCAGCCGGACCTAACAAATAATAAATTATAAACCACCAAAAATAACAATAGAGGGGATTCTATGGGGCACAGTAATAACAATATGGGGGCAATAGGGGCACAACAATATTAATAAGGGGTACAACTACAATAGTAATGGGGTAATCACTAGTATTATAGGGACCCAACATATCAGTTGGTGCATGGGGTGCTCTTCAGGAAGCACCAAAATGGGATATTTCGTAGGTGTTTGGAGGCACATGATTCAGAAAAGGTGTTATGAAATCTCCACAATGGACCAACTGGGGGGCATTTTTTAGGCAACACTATAGCACATAAGGTTATGTGGGCCGACTTATACTAGCCTACATTATTCAAGGATGCTCATGCCTATGCTAGCACGTGTCTAGTCTGCCAAAGGTGTGCCGACATAAATTAGAGGTCAAAAGCCCCACTACAGCCCGTTGCAGTGGAGGAACCTTTTCAATAGTGGGGCTTGGATATCATTAGGGAAATTTTCCCTCACTCATTAAAGAAACACCACTATATATTGACTACTACAGGATATTTAATGCAATGGAGAAAGGCAGTTTTGCTAAAACAGGTGAATGATCAAGAATTCATAATCTTTATGCAACAAAATATCATCTCCAGGTTTGACATTCCTATGTCACTTGTTTTTGACAATGCAACATACTTTTCCTTGTTAAATATTTATGATTTTGCATTGGTAAATGGTATCATCTTGAAACATTCTTCTAATTATGATCCACAGGGGAATTGTTATGCAACCAACTCACAAAATAGAAAAAGAGATAGATCAACGACTTCAAAATTAGTCTCTTCGAGGGGGCAAGCTCCTTTACATTACAAAAATGAACAATTCTTGGATGATACAAATGAAAAGACCTCCTTTCTATATATATGAGCCTTAAGGGTCAAAATATAATTAGAACCTACATAAAAATAATATTGTAAGGGCACAACAATAACAATAGTGGGCTTCTATGTGGCACAATAATAACTATATGGGGACCACATGGGCACAACAATACAATAAGGGGGTTGCAATAATAACAATAAGGGACTACACTAGAACTATGGGGATCTAACATGCCCCTCTCCTTCAAAAAAGTGTTGTCCTCAATGATTGAGTGGTTTTGGATTCTTCTGTATAAAATTCTCATCCTCCCATGTGAAATCTTCAACAGTTAGATTCTTCCACTTGATGAGGTACTTTGAAATTGATCTATTTCATAGCTTTTAGGTTCTTATTTCCCTGACTGCTTTAGCTTCTAATATGATTTTTCCTTCCTCTTCAATTTATGGAAATATTGTTTGAAATGGGAGCTTGTCACCTATAACCTTATTTAAGCCTGAAACATGAAAAACTAGATGCACTCGGGAAGATGCAGGAGGCTCTAATTTGTATTCCATAGTACCAATATTTTGCAACACCTTGTAAGGACCATATTACTTTGGTGATAATTTATTATCCTTCTTAGCTTGCTTGAGGGACATTTGTTTGTATGGTTGTAGCTGTAAAAATACATAGTCTCCTATATCAAAACTTCTTTTGCTGCGATGTTGATTTGCCTGTTTTTTCATTCGATTTTGTGCCAAAGTGAGGTTATATTTTAAGAGTTGGAGAACTTGTTGTTGATGCGTGATGTAATCTTCCACTACTTGAATCTTATAATGATTGTCCAATACTTTTTTGAGATCTGTAGAAATATATGATTTCGCTTTTTGAACCTCTAGTGAACATAATTGTGCAATTATGCCCCATTGTTCTTTCTTTAGAATATTTTCATGCCATTAGAGCTGATTATCTTTCTTGGTTTCCCTACGATACCCCTTAATTTAACTTCCTTTCCTTACCAAAAAACAATTCAATAAAAGTTCATGAAAATTAAAAGCTATCCTACCCAAAGATTGCAACCATTAGACTCCTAGTACAACATCAACACAACCCATTGGAATGGAAAGCATTGGACTATTCAATACATATTCTCCCATGGATAGCTTGACATTATGGCAATTTCTAGAGAAATTTATGGTTCCTCCATTTGCAACCATCACTTGACACTCTAGTGATGGATATAAGAAGAAATTCAATTCCTTGGCTATCTTACAATGAATAAAATTATGGGTACTATCCAAATAAATCAACACTATTGCCTTTTTCTTCTTGATATTCCCTTTTATCTTAAGAGTTTGAGGAGTGGTAATTCCTGTCAATGCATTATAAGCTATGGTCGAATTCATTTCTTCTTTCTCTAGGGTTGGATCCTAGTGTATATCCTCTTCTTTTGATGTTTCTTGTTCCTTTTCTTCTTGCTCTTCCCAATCTATGTAAATTAATTTATTCTCAAAACACTTATGAATTAGTGTATTTTCTATCACAACTGTAATAGAGCCATTTTTCTACTTTTTCTTCCAATTATTGTGGTGTCAACCTTGTAGTTTGTGGAAGGTTAGGAGAAACAACACTGCCATATTTATATTTGTGAGGGGTAGGATCCATTGTTTCCATAATTTTGCTTTCAATTTTTCTTGCCAACCTGAATGCCTTCTCCAATGAATCAAGTTCCCAAAGACGAACCTCAGGTTGGATGTTATCCTTTAAATTCCCTATGAAGACATCAATCCTATACTCCTCTGGAATATCATTTACCCTTATATTCAATTTTTGGAAGTCCTCAATGCGCTTCACCATTGATCCCTTTTGTTTGAGATTTATCAATTGGCTAAAGAAGGTGTTTCTCTTTGTATCCTTTTGTGTGTTTTGCACATTATGGAGATCAAAATATTGCTCCATTTGTAGTATCCATGTTATGGGATCCTTGTCATCAACCTTCCTCATGGATTTTTGGAATATGGTGGGTCTTCAATCCAACGTTAGAGTCTATGAAATCATGATTAAAATTTCTTTTGTTCTCATCATGAGTTTCCTCTATTACCTTTTCACCATTAGGAAGCATTTCTTGTAGCAACTTTGTGGAACCTTCCTTTAAACCTTCTATGTCTTTCTTCAAATAATCCATGTTTCCTTTTAGTTTTTATTCTATAACATCAATCTTAGCTTCCATCTTAGCTTCTGGTACTTTTTGTGAAAGAGAAATATGTTGCACTTGGCCTCATAATATTGATATATCATGTTGCATTTCTTCCTCTTCTGCATGTGTCATAGTAGAGATTTCAGGTTGCTTACTAGGTGTTTCCATTTTCTTATTCTTCTGAGAATAAATTAATGATAATTATGCTTCACTATGCCCTTTGAATCACTTCAAGCTATTTTTTTTTTTTTTAAACTTATGCAAATTTTAAAAAGTACACACCTTTTGTTTTATATTTGTAGGAGCATGATATTGAATCTGTTGTATGTCTATAATTTCAGATCTCCAAGGTTTGAAATTTGTCCTATGGTAGCACTCTAAGTTCTCTTTCCAACCCCTACAAGTCTGATTTCGATTGGATTCTTTAAGAAATAATTATGTCCAATCTCCCACAATGACCTTATGTCTAATCTCCCACAATAACTTGATTATAGACTGGTCCAATAGAGCGAACTTGTACAGAGTGCCACGTGTCACTATTTAAACCTTCAGCCTTGAAAATGACATCAAACAAACTAAAGTCTATCATTTTTTTGTCACATTTTACGAAATTTGAATCTGATACTCAAAGAGAAAGTTATGATGATTTTCCATGGGTTACTTGTTTGAGATGGAATTTTGGAGCATGCCAAAACTATAAATTCCTCAACTCATATATCCAAAAATATAGCTCGAAAAGATCTGAAATTCAGACACGATGTTCATCAAGATTTTTTCTCAACTGGACTTTAATTTTAGCTTCTTAAGACTTAGTATAAAAAATGTTATAGCGAAAATCCCATGATGACCTGTTTGAAGCAAAGAAACCCTAGAATCCAAAGCTCTGACACCAAATGTTATGCAACCAGCTCACAAAATAGAAGAAGAGATAGATTAACGACTTCAAAATTAGCCTCTTTGAGGGGGAGACCTCCTTTACATTACAAAAATGAACAATTCTTGGATGATACAAATGACAAGACCTCCTTTCTATAGATAGGAGTCTTAGGGTTCACAATATAATCAGAGCCTACATAACAATAATATTGTAAGGGCACAACAATAATAATAGTGGGCTTCTATGGGGCACAATAATAACAATATGGAGACTACATGGGCACAAAAATAAAATAAGGGGGTTTCACTTATAACAATAAGGGTCTACACTAGTAGCATAGGGATCTAACAGGAATGGTCTTACTAAATCCACTAATAAGAACCTCATCCATATAAAAAAAAAACCATATTTTCTGAACAAAAGAACTCACACTCTAATTTGATGAATGCCTTATGGGTTAACTGAGTCATGCCTAAGCCTTATCTGAACACCTCCCCTTACTTCGTGGTGTATGGAAAAGTATTCATTCTCTCGCTGAACATCTACCTGGCCACTCTCCAATTGTCCTAGGAATCCCAAGGCAAGTCGTGTCTCTTAGTTCAACGTCGGATGGAAACTTTGCAAAAGATACAGGAAGAAAGGTTAAAAGCAAAAGAAAAAAATTCACTTCACCAGAGTCATATCAAGAGATGAATTGATAGAAAGTCTACAGGGAATGATAACTTTAGTGTGGGTGACTTAGTCTTGAAGTGGGACAAAGACCAAGAGGACAAAGGAAAAAACACTAAGTTTCAGTCCCTTCGGATTGGTCCTTACATAGTCCACAAAAATCTTAGCCAACACACGTATCGTCTTTAATCACTTGACGGGAAGATTGACTCTTTCCCTGTCAATGGCCAAGACTTAAAACAATATTTTCAATGAAGATTTGGGGCTGCACCCCGCACTATGTACCTAGTCATTTGTTGTTTGTTGTTTATGTCTTTGCTTCAATTTGCATTGTTTTGTCATGTAAATAACTGTTGTGCCTTACTACATTGTGGATTCCAAGTGTGTGTGTGGATGAATTTCAAAGAGTCTCGTGGCATTGTAGTGCTTGGCTACTCTTGTGTTTGTCTTCCTTGTGTTGGTTGCATCTTTTGGCCAATGTAGTTCTGACGGAAAATATGATCCGTCCATAAGGATATTTTTGGTCCAACAATGAACTCGTGTCCAGTCTAGAAACTTCATGCCCATACTCAGTTTTCTGCTTCAGTGTTTTCAAGCCTATCCAACTAGTAGAAATGGAGAAGGAGAAAAATCTAAACTAGCAAACCTAAATCAGAGATCTTTATATGCTTCTCTGAGGGAACAACCTCTCCTTCTCTCAATAAGTTGGGATCCCTCTTCCACCCCAAAATAAATAAGCTCTGATGCAAAATTATCTTTAAATAAATAAATATATGTGAAAGAAGAGAAAGGATTCCTGTGCAAAGAGGTGAAGAAAGCAACTCCACTAAGGCACTTTCTAGGATCGTTGGTAGTGGAGCAATGTTTGTGTTCCTGCATGAATTCGTCAGGGTACTATCCAAGCTTGTTGGCACTGAAGTAACACCAGAGATAAAAACTATACTTTGAAAATCTTAAGCTTGTAAGCTAAACAAACCTTCCCAATTCGAAACATTGTGATTATGTTGAATCTTATGTTGTGTTTAACTAATATGGTGTAGAAGAGACCATGTCTACTCATGGGGTAAGTGGGGAAGCCAAATTAATCTACACAATGAATCAATACCCCTTGAAGGACCAAGACCTTGCACAAAATAAAATAACCAAGATAGAGAAGCTGAAATTCAACCAGTGTATTGCTAAGTGTTTTAGCAACTGCAACACCCTCCAAAATTTTGTCTTTCACTCAAATTTTGGAGCCTTCCTTGGTCTTTTAGTTGATTGTTGCAAACACTTAAGCTCATTTCAAGAGCTTTCTTAAAGTTTTTTGAACCTTTCGCTTATTGGATCAACTATTGTCTTTTAGGCATGTTTGAATATTTTTCCATGCTTACAAACCTTTTCTAGTGGTTATGAAGGTTGGTCTTATGTATACAAGTTTTCCTAGCCATGTAAACACATTTCACACTCATACACAAAGTTTTGAGCATTGTCACACAAGTGTCATCATGGTCATCCTAAAGTCTATCTCAAGTGTCGCACTTATTGCTTCTTGTTATGAGATAGTCACACAGAGGGAAATGATTTCTTGTTGCTTCATTGGTCTAAGTTTTCATGTCATCGAAGTATGCTAAGTGTGTGATCACAAGTTAAAATTCATCACAACTTAAAGTTCATCACAAGTCCATCTTCCCCCGCGCTTAGCCATTTTTCTAAAAATATTCCTAATCGAACAATTTAGCTCCACCGAACACTGTCTGAACTGCACACTTCATAGTCTCAACCCTTAGTGTTATGACTTTTCTACCCGGAACTATGCAATGCACAATCACTATCCTCCAAGGTAGTTTTACTATGCAATTCCAGAGCTCAGCAGCCTTCCTTGACCCCTAGAATTGCGCAGTAGTTCCTCCCAGTCTGACTTGTACTATGCACTTCACACTTTCAGCCCTCAACATTTTTCCCTTGTCTACTGGAACCTCGCAATGTGTAGAGAACCTGACCTACCTTGGCCTCCATAACCACACAAAGGTGTTCCCCAGTGCCCTCCCTCAGCTGGAGCTCATTGATATGAAGAACTACATCCTCCAGGTCTCTCTGCTACCCAATACCCATTGCCTCTAAAAATTGTGCAAAAATGACCCCTGAGGGCCTCATCTCGCATCACCCACTGCTAGCTTGAACTTCATAATCCTAAATCCCAGTGGCCATTGCAAAATTTATTTTCCCAGAGGGGACTGTGCTGAAAAGTTCCTCAGTCAAGCCTGAGTTGTGCTCTGCATAGTCTTAGTGATCAACCTCTATTCCTCTCACCTGGAACTACACAATCTGTAGTTACTAGGCCCTCTCTTCCAGCCTATCACTGGTCCTGGGCTTAGTTCATGAATAATAATGTAACATCTTAGACTAGGGATTTTTCATATTGATGTCACCCCGTTATGAGTGAATTGCAGGAACATATACATTGTCAAGTCATGGCGAGATGATGAAGAAGGAGAAGAAGGAGGAAGAATTCCTAAAGACTCACTAATAGCTAAATGGACGAGTGGGCCTGCTAAGAGTAAGCAAAAGGATACCAATTTTGCAACCACCTTCCAAGAACAAATATCATTGAAGACCTTGCATCACCAAGCTATGCAGAGGAGAAGAAAAAATCATATCCATGAACACATCCATCACTTAGCAGCAATAGCAACTTGACATTGCCGCATCATCAAGCCAATCCATGTCAGTAGTGTCATGTCAAGTCATTTCATGAGTTGTCATATTCCACATCACTATTGTGGTCCATCTATATTGTAAATCAAATGTATTGTAAAGTGAAAGTCCAAAAGACACTCATGAATATGACGAGTCATGTAAGTTGAAAATTAATAGGAAGTTGAAAAGTCATGAGGGTATTCAAAGAGTGATAAGGGGTAAGCCTCACCACTTGGTTATATATACCCCCTCATGAATTAGCCACTCCTTTCTCCTCAAAGAAATATCATTCATAGAGGTATATATAACCAAGGTGGTAAGACTATTCTGTGAACATTTGTATTTCATGTTTTCTTTCACATGTACTAAGATAGTTGAACTATTTCAGTTATTTTAGTGATTATCTTGTTAGGAATATGTTGTAATGTTTGTTACTATTGTCTCATCCTTGTGGACTATTATGTGAGATATTAGAAAAACCTTTCTTTGCTCATTAGTTATAACCGTCACATCCATTGTGGACTACTCCGTTGGATGTTAGATGTCTTCCCTTGTTCATTGGTTGTAACAACTGTCACATCTGTTGTGGAGTATTCCATTGGATGTTGGACAGGTCCCTTGTTGGCTTGTGGGGGCCTAACCTAGGTTCAATGTTAGTTAGCCAAACAAATCCCTACACTACTGGTCCTTTCGGTAGCAACCCGCGAGCACTAACTGAAGTCTCACGTGAAGCAGTACGGGGGGATGCTGGAACCAAGTTTCTACACCCTTGAGATGGATGTTATATCGGTTTATTTCCAACTATACTTGCCTTCATGTAGGTTGCTTATCCCTTTGCTCTACCCTTTAGTACCTTCATGAAATGTTACAATCGGCTTTTGCGTAACCCTAACCAGGGGTTGATATGCTTTCGTGCTACTAGGGAAACGAACTGCGATATCTCCCAAACTAAGCTAAGTATCTTACTTATCTTATCGACAGATATTAGTTATCTTTACGTAAGTAGATATTCTTACTTATGTTTACTTAACCAATACAGTTATACACATTCGTGCATCATATAAGCATTAGAAGTGAAATTCATACCTAATATAACAGATGCATAAACATGAAATAACACACAAAAATTATAGAATACTTCTCTTTATTGATAATACTAGATGATTACATATTTGACTCACCCTGCGCGCTTAGCTGCAGGGGTCTGCGCACTTAGTTGTGGACTTCTAAGCCTCTGTGCACTCAGCTGCAGAGCCTCTACCGACGTTATGACCCAAAACTTAGACTTCTACTTAGAGCTATCTCTCATACATCATTCCATCATTGATTCCTTCTTTTATTTCTTGATACCTTAGCTACTTATTGCTTCGCTCTATTTATACAATCCCATGGTCCACAGACCATGGGTAGATATTTTACAATTGACATTACATTATCAAAATAAGGGCGAACAACCCTATGACTCTTTAACATCTACGCACTTCGTGACCACAAAATGCATAGTCTTTATATTTGGATTACAAAAATTGGACCAAAATATGGGTTTAAGCCCCAAAACTTCCCTTGGGTGATCTTGCGCCCAACAGGACCCCAACACAAACATCATGACTCACCCTTGAGTCACTCTGCAAATGTGGAGATCTTAGTGCAAAGACCTCCTAGATCTGTTTGGATCATCGCAACTTTGGTAACGCACTGAGTGACTTCCCGTTGGATTTCTTCCATGCGCTATTTGGTGATTGCTTCTGAATTGTCACTCTGAATATTCTGCTGAGCTTCTTGCAGTTTCGTGCACTTTCCTTCAATGGAGGCTATGATCATGTAAGCCTCATTTATCCATGGCTGTAGGAGTGATTTTAAGACTGCTTCTTTGTGCCAAGTGACATCCACCTTTTGCTTGAGCACCTTTGCCTCCTGTATCTGTGCAAGCCTCTATGTAAGGGCAACCATTTGCATGGTCCCTTTGTTGTAGACATATTTGGGCACTGCAACCCCAATCTCATATGTCCATAAACCAAGGGCTTCTAAGCCCCTAAAAGTGTTGTTTCATACCCTAAAGGAACAAGGTCAGCTAATTAAATCATCTTCCAGAAGTTCTCCCTGAAAAACTACTCAAAACTCATCAAAACTGGACCATGCAGGCTGCTTAGTGCTAAGGGTGCGATGCATCTCACCTACTACATGGAGAAAGTGCGATGCATACAGAAAATCCCTTCTGTAGGGTGCGATAAGCGAGAGCAGACAAATGGCAGAGGCAGTTGGCTAGGTGGAAACCTAGATAATCTTCTAGAAACTGCCCATTTGACACTTGTCTCTCTAAATTCGCCCAGGGATGAGTAAGAGATCATGAAATATCCAAGTGGAACCAAGAACTATCAGAGAAATGGCACTAATCAAAATCCAAAAAGCTAACTTACCCACTTGCAAATATCTATATATGGATCCCTCATCTTAGAGATCTAGAGGCTCGAATTTGGCATTTTGTAAGGAAGTGCTGTTGGTTTCTCTGTGAAGCATCATAGTGTTGGGTGATCTAACTTTTCATGAGGTGAAGAGGGATTTCATGTTAGGAGGATGGCATTGGGTCAGACCAATGGGTTGTAATCCTCTCTTCTACCACTTCTATCGATAAAACTACTTGAGTTTTCCTCCATATTCTTGTATATTTCTGAATCTTGAATTGATATATGCATTTGTATGGTCAATATATATCTGATCCTATATTTTTTATGGTTATAGATCTCTATTCTTTGATGGTATTATGTTTCTTTGACTCTACAGGTGTTTCTTTGAAGTGAGACAAGTGAGGAAGGAGTGGCAAAGTTCTATCAAAGGAGGGAGGAAATAAGCAAGGAGCCAAGAGAAAGATTGAGGTTGGTACTCTCTGATTCTCTTTCATCTATCTCTCATAAAGGAAAACACAAGTAACTTTAGTTTGTTTGTTTCTAAGATAGCTACCCATCTTAGTGGGACTAGCAGCTTTGGATGGACACTAGTTTTCCCGATAAAAAAATGGCGACTCCACTGGGGAGTGAATAGTTTGTTTGCTTGTTTCTATTTCTTTGCTTTATAAACTACAGACGGAGCGTGAAGTTAAGCTAGCTAGCCTTCGAACTGCTTTTGCTATGCAACTGCAAAGTAGATCAATGTTGCTTCAGTCAATCTCCAGGTTAGTTTATGAACTAAACATCTGACTTGCAAACATCCTAAGTGCCCTGGGGGTAGCTCAAGTAACCTCATTAGATCAGCCCCTATACTTTGTGTTTACTTCCTATCATTAGCTCAACCTAAATCTCTGAACTAAGCTACAAACTGTGAGAAAAAACCAAGCTTTGTCTCGTCCCTAGACCATTTCAATGTCTCTCATTGGCAGTCTGGATGCATCGCACCTCCTGTGTGCTGCAGGTGAGATGCATCCCTATTTCCCTATGTTACAGGTGCGATGATTATATGAGACTGTTTCTGCCTCCAAATTTTGTTTTTTTCTTCATTGTCTTCATTTTATTCAGTAGTTTTGCTATCTATGATCAATATATCAATGTTGAAACTCCCTTCCTTTGCATTATTCAACCTCCATTGTTAAAAGAATTGTGAATGTTTTTATGTACTTTTCATCATTTACAATTCTCCTTTGCAAAGAGTAGCTTAATCGAACTGTTGTCTTTTGATTTGAAAGTGTTGCAAGTGTTGTTTTCATTCAAAGAAAAGAGTCTTCCTCTTTTTGATAGTCGATTACACTTTTGCAATTGTATTTGATTTGAATTAATAGTATTTCAAGTGTCAAAAGCAACTTTAAATATCACAAAGTGTCTTCTTGGTCTTCCTTTCATTTTTTGAAAAGAAAATTGTTAGTGTTGTCGCTTTGAAAGAAAAATAGTTCAGATCTGTACTTAGCATTCTTTTTGTCATTCACATATTAAGAAAGCAGAAAAAAAAAACATGCATGTGCATTTGCATTTAGACTGCATGCGGAAATTGATTTAGGACAGTGCATCTTAGTGTGTGCTCTCTACTCTATGTTGAAATAATTTTACTTCTCTTTGCTTAGTAGCTAGGATTTTCATTGCAAAAAGAAAGTAAACGACTGTTTATCATCCTAGATTGTATATTTAGGAATTGTATATCTACATCACCCGGTGAACCTTAAAGGCAAACTTCTTAAGAAATATCAACTGTAAAATAAATTTCAATGAACATAAAAATGCTTTGGAACCTAATGCACAACATCTAGAAGTCTAGGCTAGAGACGTATTCTGGCATCGTAAATCCTGGTAACTATCATTTTCATCGTAGGTTGGGTGATTCCTCCTCTTTGATATGACAAGTGCTAGTACAGACTTGTGCTCCCATGTACCGTCGAGTATATATTGGGAGACCACAATAGGCTATATCCTTTATCCTTAGGAAGGCGTGCCTGCCGCCCTATCAATCACAATGCACTGAACACAACATTTGAGAAGATTGACTGCCATACCTTAAAAAGTATGCTGCAGTTTTGCGATTGGTTTGGTAACCCTTCTGTCTAGATTTCCAGGGTAGTCAGTTTCGTTCCTTTTCAGACTCCTTAAAAGAAGAGGTCCATCTGAGCACTTGTCACTTCAGGCTCATTAAAAATCGAAGGTGACTAGAGTCATCTTTAGCTTTTTCTCGACTCTTAAAAATTGAAAAAGCAAGTTGTGTCAAAGAATCATAAAATTTATTTTAATTGGAATAACGTCACTGTTCACTCGTTGGTCTTAGGTTGAGAAAATGGAGTCCACCAATCAAGGATTTCCCCTTGGGGGGAATCCTAGTCCCTTCTCCCCTTGGGGAGATATTGGTGCACCTCATATGGCTACATTGTCCCTTCTAGGACTTACAATTGGCCTGCCAGTATGGCTTTTCTCGACCTCTATCGTTCAAAACACCATGATTCCTAAGTAATCAAATCAGCAACCAGATGATACTAGAGTTACCCCCCAACCTTCTACTTCGTTTGTTTCTCCCTCTCCTTCTTCCTCTTTGCTTGGTGAAGCTAGTGAAACTAAAAACCAAGTAACTGAGAAGAAGAAGAAAGGGAAGAAGAAGAAGAAGAAGAAGAAGCCAACGATGAAAGGGGGCAACCATGCATCGTTTAGTGAAAATCCACACACTGCACCATCCAAACCTAAATCTCCATGTGTCATTTGCAAAGGAGACCACTATCATCGAGATTGTCCTTGCATCCTGCAGATCTTAAGGGATTGGTCTCCTCGCTTGTGCACTCCGGTGTCCTCAACCTCTGATGATCATGTTGAAAGTACACCATAAACTAGTTAAAACGAAGTCAATGGACAAAAAGGAGGTTCTAAATTTCATTGTATACTATGTGAAGGTGATCATGCCCTCCACCGTTGTCCCTTCCTGGACGAAGCTAAAAGAGTCTTGAATAACTGTCCTGCTTCACCACTATGGCTTCCTCTTGGATATAGGAAACTCTTGCCGAGTCCATCGCTGGTTGAAAATATGACTGACGCACCTTTGTTGTCGGTCGAAGCACCTATCATTGAAGATAAACCCTCTGAGTCCAAACCAGACCAAAGTCAATAGGTCGAGACGGCAGTCGACCCAGTCTTGTCTTTAGAAGGTCCACCTTTAGATGATACTGTCACCAAAGAGGATGAGGATGACACCGTTCAAATTCTTTTCGTTAAAACAAAATCCAATGAACATGGGGGCAATCTACCCATTCCTTTACCACATTAAGGAAGTCCGTCAGAGATTTACCCGGTCGTTTATTCGGTCCCTCCTCTAAGTAATCTAGTCATTTCCTTCGACTGGAATCTACTAGACAGACCTCGCCTATCATCTAATGTACCATTCCAAATCATAGTACAAGCCTACAAAATGATCATGGTTGGTACTATCATAAATGAAGGGGCTTCTATGAGTATCCTTTCCTCAACTTCTTGGAAAGCGCTTGGTTTGCCATCGCTTCTCCGTGAGATTCAAAATTTGACAAGCTTCAACAAAGGAACCAGTCAACCGTTGGGGATCCTTCCAAATTTTCCTATAACTTTGAGAAGGAAAACTGTTTATTTGAATGTGATGGTAGTCCAAGGGCCATTAGATTACAATCTACTCCTTGGGCATGACTACATTTACAGCATGGGAGCTATTGTTTCCTCACTCTTCCGAGTGATGTGTTTCCCGCATGAAGGCAGAGTGATCCAACTCGTAGACCAGCTTTCATTCCCTGGTTCAAACATAGCTACTAGTTAAATTCCATCCCTAGCGGGTCCTTTTGCACAAGGAATGTCTCATCAATATCTAGTCCATCCACCTGATGAGCGAGAGTGATTCAGTGATTGTGACTGAAAACAAGGAGGCAGGTGCCCTGGTTTGTTTTGGCAGGAAAACCCCAGATATAAGGTAGGTTTCCATGTAGGAATATGACTAGTCTGACTATCATGTCCATTTAGAAAAATGGATCAGACTGGAAAAGGATTCCCCCATCAAGGGTTATGTGATTGGCATTTACAAGAGTCACCTTTGTCCATTTCGATGAACATCGCCAAGGAAGTGTTTTGTTTGCTACGCGGATGGAACAATATTGTTAATGCAAGAACTTTTGTATGGTAACCTGGAAACTCTACTTCGTTATACTTGGGGGCATGCAAACCTTTTTGCATGCAAGTGAAAAGTGACCATTTATTTTCTTACTTTGTAGGCTCTCAACCCTTTAGACTCATAGGTTGGTTGTTCTTAGCTTGCATAACAAAAGGCTTTGGAGCAAAGTTGCACATGGGGAAAGCTCCCTAAAAAATGAACCTACTAATGAGAGATATCCTTATTATACGACTGGCATAAGCAATGTTTCGGCAAATTTCAAGCTTGTTAAAAAATAAACCTAGCTATGAGCATATGTTCCCCTAGAGTTCAAGCTCATTAAAAAATGAACCCACTTTCGGTAAATAACCATTGCGATTGCATAATTATCAGCTTTTGAACCTTGGTCGTGTTCTTACCATCACCACCACTCTTTTTTAGTTGATTATACGCCTCCATTTGATTGTTTACCCCTTTTGAGGAACAACTGTGACAAGTGATTCTATTAGCCACTTTCTTTACATTTTCGTGATTGGAAAAGTTCCAAACCTTACCTAGAACCAGCTGCTACCCGAAAATATCACTTGTTCCTCAAAGATGAGTCTCCTTTAAGCTCTTTTCATTTGACTCGTAAAATATGAAAATATTGCCGAGAAATTGGCCTCTCCAGCTTGTTAAAGCGATCGGAAGTGCCATCCCTCCTCTAGATTTTAGTCTTTTTGGACCTGAGGGATCATTACACAAAAAGATCGAGAATTTTTCTTGTTCGGCTCGTTAAAACTATCGAAAAGTCATCTCTTTCGTATTATTTTATACTTTTTTGGACTTAAGGGATTATATTACAAAAAAGGACTACTGGAGTTTCCTTTCCGTCTCTTTTTAGACTCTCTAAAATTGAAAAGGACTGATTTATGTTTGTCGTTAAACTCATTAAAACAACAGCAACAAACTTGTCCATGCTGACAAGAGCGAGTTTCACTGTCGCTAAGCTCGTTAAAACATAGCGACAAGTTTGCCCGAAGGGAAAATTATAGAACAAGCATATGTTATCCTCCTCAAGGTTGACAAAAATAAAGAGGTATTGGTCAGAAATGACTAGGGAAAAATTGGGAAGAAAACTTGAAGAAACTTTATTGGTAGTAGGTCGCTCTTGAACATGACACTTTCACTCCATCACCATGATTGAGTCGGGTTGGGTTATTCCATTCACCGGTCATATCACCATTGGTCCTCTGTATCATCCATTTTTGGGGTTAATGCTACCAATCCATTTCAGTGTCACCGATATGGTCAAGAGAAGTCGCTCAGAGAATTCATGAACCTAGCTAACATCTCATCCACTGCAATACCTTCATGCTTCATTCTTTCATGACTGCCACCCTGAACCTTGTATCATCACATAATTTTCACCTCCACAAAATCATTTGCTCTGTTTCATGTCGTAGATGCGGGATTCATTAAGGCCCTCCTACGATGGGTCACTTCTTGTCGACATCAACTCATTATCCAAGAAGTTGACTTAGGAACAACTCTTTTAGTACTTTGAAGCTTGCATGCCTCAATGGCAAGTTTCTCATTTTCGGCGACAGGTTTACATCAATGACCTTCGACCAGAAGATTTTGTGTGGTGTTCAACATCGACTCATGTATTCAAACCACATGAATTGTACAACAATACCTCGAGGGTCATCATCATTATCAGTGACTCCTCTCGTTCCTGTTAATAGCTACATCATTGGCTGGTAATCAGGAGATGTCTTTCCATGTTCGACATCAGAACATCTTTTCACATGGATCAACTTGTACTTCAGGTGAAGATTTAACGAGTTTGAAGACCCCGGATCTAGTTTCATCCATCCGGGATGTGATATATTTAGGAAAATAAAGACATCAAATGTACATCATAGCTGCACAGATAATCATCCAAGCCAAAGGATGATGGCTCTACCAGAATCATCGGTCTGTCACACAGAAGGTTGTCTATCATATGTACATGAAAATGAATTTATAAAGTTGAGCATGGGAATGGTTGCCTCATCTAGATCATGAAAATATTATGAAGATAATGTATTGTATTGTATCTATTATATGTCACCTTCCATTTCGAAAAACCTTGGATCCTCATGATAAAGCATTTCACCCAACATCAGAAGATTTACGACCTCATGCTTTAGGGGGCAACTGTTATAGATATATTTGGGCACTACAACCCCAATCTCATATGTCCATAAACCAAGGGCTTATAAGCCCCTAAAAGTGTTTTTTCATACCCTAAAGGAACAACGTTAGTGGATTACATCATCTCCCAGAAGTTTTCCCTGAAAAACTACTCAGAACTGGTCAAAACTGGACCATACAGACTACTCAGTGCTAAGGGTGCGATGAATCTCACGTAGTACATGAAGAAAGTGTGATCCATATTGAAAATCCCTTCAGTAGGGTGCGATGAGCAAGAGCAGACAAATGGTAGAGGCAGTTGGCTGGGTGGAAACCCAGAGAATCTTCTAGAAACTACCCATTTGATACTTGTCTCTCTAAATTCACCCAGGGATGAGTAAGAGATCATGAAATATCCAAATGGAACCAAGAACTATCAGAGAAATGACACTAATCAAAATCTTAGAAGCTGACTCACCCACCTACAAATATCTATATATGGATAGCTCATCCTAGAGATCCAGAGGCTCGAATTTTGTATTTTGTAAGGAAGTGTTGTTGGTTTCTCTGTGA
Organism: Pinus taeda; assembly: GCA_000404065.3. NCBI lineage: Eukaryota > Viridiplantae > Streptophyta > Pinopsida > Pinales > Pinaceae > Pinus > Pinus taeda. The sequence goes on from APFE030525574.1 coordinate 19,088, forward strand.
AGCATCATAGTGTTAGGTGATCTAGCTTTTCATGAGGTGAAGATGGCTTTCATGCTGGGAGGATGGCACTGGGTCAGACTAATGGGTTGTAATCCTCTCTTCTACTACTTCTATCAATAAAGCTATTTGAGTTTTCCTCCATATTCTTGTATATTTCTGAATCTTGTATTGATATATGCATTTGTATGGTTAATATATATCTGATCCTATATTGTTTATGGCTATAGATCTCTATGCTTTGATGGTATTATGCTGCTTTGACTCTACAGGTGTTTCTTTGAAGCGAGATAAGTGAGGAAGGAGTGGCAAAGTTCTATCAAAGGAGGGAGGAAACAAGCAAGGAGCCAAGCAAAAGACTGAGGTTGGCACTCTCTGCTTCTCTCTCATCTATCTCTCATAAAGGAAAACACAAGTAACTTTAGTGTTACACTGAATTTTGTCACCTTGAATATCTGCAGTTTATGTGGCCTCATCAATAGCCACATTTTCCTCTTTGTCAAGCCCCATACCTCTGCTCTTCATGTCAAAACTTCAAAGAGAGAGAAAGTCACTTGAAAACATGTTTATCTCTGGGTACGCAGGTTCTCTCTACCTTGCCTGCGTGTACGCACCCCAAACACACTGTACCTGCGTACTTGTACGCTCTGTAAGCTTAAGGTTGGGTGCGTACCCCTGTAAAGGTCAAAAGGCGCGAGTTTCATCTTTAAAAAGTTACTTGTGGTCACTTCTAGAGCCTTCTAGAAGAGTGTTTGACGTGTATTGAGCGCCTCTAGATGGTTCATACATCCCTATGATAGAGGAGATTATCCCATCAAGAGAGGAGCTACCCCATCCAAAAGAGGGAGTATCCCATTGATGTTGGAACTGAATAACCTCCTCTAGAATACTATAAATACAGGCATTGGGCCAGAGGAGGGGGAGGTTGAAAGCTGAACATCCTAAAGGGTAAATGCTGCTGGAATTAGGACTTCCATTGTTGACTTGTGAGGAGAGATCACTATCCTTCCTTTTTGCCATATTGGGAGTGGGTGAGCTTGTCAAAGTAGA
>APFE030525580.1:0-28932 GCA_000404065.3 Pinus taeda
TTATTACATGACTCATTGATGGATGGCTGCGCCCATACCTGAGTCTTTTAGGATGGTTGCGACCATACCTCTTATCATCATGGTCTCTTCAGCTGGGTGGCTGCGTCCATACCACAAACCTTCTTAATATATCTTTTGGATGGCTGCGCCCATGCCTAGACTACATGTAATCAAAATATCAGTTGTATCTACATGCAGATTCTCGGTGGTAGCTATATGTGTTCTTGTAAATCATTTCACCCCTCTCTCTCTCGGACCTCATGCTTTTGGGGCATCTGTTACATAGTAATTTGTCAGTATTGGTCACCGTCCCCGTTACCCTTGTTTTCGTACATTGGAGGATACATTTCGGGACCTGTGAGCAGTGACATAGCCTAAAAACACTTGCATTATGTTCCCCTGAGTATGTACTTCATGTTCCCTAAAGACACCTTCTGCAAATTATCCCTGAAAAGTGCCTTTTTTTTTTCCATTGGCACAGGTACACAGTGTCTTATCCGCGCCAATCACTGAGATCCTCAAAAAGGGGCGCGCCCATTGGCGCTCTGTCCTAGAATAACACTCGCGCCAACTAAGTTTGGTAATGATTTTTGGCAAACGCGCACCCATATGTTTTTTCCTTTCAGATCATGAAGTCTTTTGAAGGAAAAATCCATCTGATAGAGGTCGAGAGTCATCATCTATCCTTGACATCTATCCTCAGTATCTTTTCGGAGATAATGTCGATCCACAATGGGCGTCCTGGTGCATTGAATCTTCCTCCCTTCTCCATTTATAAAAGTCTGTCCTCATGCATTAGACAAGCGAGTAAAAAGGAGTTCTGGGAGTTCTAGAGTTAGGGAGTTCTGGAGTAGGGGAGTTCTGGAGGAATGCTAGTTGTGATTATGCTTGTCTGGAGTGATAGTAAGAGTCTTGAAGCATAGGGAGGTTATGCTGCCAGAATCCTGAGAGAGAGAAGGTTTATTGCAAGGCATACATAGCTGCTCGCCCAGCCAGAGGATAGGTTCAACGTCAGAACCTTGGTTGTATCTTTCTCTGCCTATTATTCGTTAATAGATGACTATTGTTATGTTTCCATTCTCATTTGTCTTATGATGGTTAATGTGAATTACATCCTTTCTGACTGATGTATAGTTGTTTTTACTAGATTTTACGCTTGTGTTTGTCTTCTCTTTGCTTATGCAGGTGTCAGCCCACAAGGATAGTGGAGGATTGTGACCGGCCGGAGTGAAGGAGCGAGAGCGGCATCTCTTCATCAAACATAGCGCTGGAATCCAAGTAGGTGTTCATTACCCACTTTGTAATTGCAACTAGGAACTTGCACAGTAGCATTGATTGATTGTTGCTAGACCCATTTGGGCTAGTGGATCGCCTCGTCCGCAGAGGGATTTACCTGTTAACATAATAAATAATATATAAGTAATATATATATATATATATATATATATATATAAATATATACTACTCCACTCTTATATGTTCTTAGCTTGTCGCTCCTATGGTTTCTGATACATTGCTCTAATAGGTCTTCTTTGATATTCCTCCGATATCTCATGATATGGTTCCTTTGTTAACTGCTCTTCCGCTAGCTTCTCCTCCTGATGCATGTTCCTCTTTGTTCCTTCTCTTTTGATGACTTCTTCCTCTTTGTGGGACTTCTTGGGCATATAATACATGCGATACTCCCCATATGGCTCCTCTTGCTCCAATAGGTTTTCCTTTGGCTTTGCAATGTCTTTCAATGAACTTCTCTGATACCTTCATACCTTTATGGCTTCTGGTATCTTTTCTGATATGCCTCTCTTGCTATGATATTCTACAATACTCCTCTGATGTGTTAAATCCTTTGATACTATGCAATACTCTTAAGCATAAGTGATAACTTTGATATGCCTCCTTTATTAACTCCCCCATTAACAGACTCTTACTCATGGCTTAGTTTTCCTTATGGCCTTGCTCCTTGGCTTCTTGCTCCTGTTTCTTCATGGATCTACTCTGCTTCACCTTGGCTTCATATCATCATTTAGTATCCTAGAATATTGCCATATTGACATCAATGACAATCTAGGTCAATAGGACTAAGCCATCCTTAGTAGCTTATATCCTTGATTGGATTAATGATTCATTAGTTAGAGAGTTATAAGTCCTTTTATCGATATTCTTTTAACTCTATATGATGGGCTCAAAATGAAGCTATATTTCAGGACTATTATATTATGGACGAGGTAGTTATGGGAACTATTGAGGGGCCTCTTATGCCTATGTAAGTCATCATATCTATGCGAGTATTTATGTATGTAATAAAGGGTAAAAGGTGAATGTATAAGTGATTAGTGAGAGTGAGTACAATCACTCCAACCACATTATCTATGTATAAATATACATGAAGACTAATGGAAATATGGTTGGCATCCTTTCTTGAGATTTATTCTTCTTTGTGTATTTACTTGTGTTGTTGTTGTTGTCATGATGTAGCATATTCTTGTCGATTAGTTGTAATTTAGGCTTATAACATGTGGCATTGTTTCCTCCTTCATTTGGTTAGGTGACAACAACACCAAGTGAGGGAGTGAGTTGAACCTATAAGGAGAAAAAGTGAATGAACCTTCACAAAGAAAATATTGAGAGGATTAATCTGCAAATTGAAGCACATTAGAGAAGATTCTCTAGAATTTTTATCCGATAATATTTCAAGTTGCACGAAAAGGCTCGATTTCTCGAGGTTTGAATCTAACAAAGATGCTTCTAGAAGATCTATAAATTTAAAATACTTATATTGGATGTTGTACATTGAATATGTTCGAAAATATTGCGCAAAGAAACCATCAAAAGTACAATATAAATATGCAAATGAGAATGAAAAAATTGAAAGATGTTTGTAGTTAATGTAAATTGGATAGTGATTGTGCTTATAGATTCTTAAGTGGTTATCGTTTTGATCATTGGTTGAATTTTTTTTGAATGAATAGCCAACTTCTTGGTTGAATTCACTCATTGGTTGAGTTTGGTCATGGAATGTTATTGAACCCAACATGAATTATTCCAATTCATCACTAATGTGTACTAATTAAAGCAATTTATGGAAAAAATTGGTGTATCTAGCCTAGCTGGTGATGTTTGATTTCTGTTGGTCCATTTGTTGGGCCCTTCATTTGAAAATCAAGTCTTAACCAGTTATCCACATTTTTCCCAGAAATAACCATTGGGAAGTGGTGGAGGAAACAACTAGAGCAGAGGAAGGAACCCGACAAAGACAAGCAACTGCGGAAGGATGGCCAGAGGAATCTGGACTCAAGAAAGAAGCATATGAGCAATAAAGACAATTGATCGAAGAAGAGAGATGAAAGTTGAGGAAGCAAGAAAAAACCTAGCATCTGAGGCAACAGAAAGGGAAAGAGGTGGAGCATCCAAGAGAGAAGTGGCAGTTCAAGCAAGTGGGAGACTTAAGAAGCATAAGGAGAAAGCTGAGAGGACAAAGATCCATTATGGGATACATGAATGCAGTTGCGGAGCCATTTGAACCCGCTTTGTATCTTGCTACTTTGATCATATACTATTCTGTTATGTTGATGATTGTTCTGTCTGGGGGGCCTTCGAGTCTGATGTAATGTTATATTGTTGTGGTGTTAATGGAAGGAATGGTTACATGGATATTTGAGTATCTTGTGTATGTTTCTTTGTGGATTTATAATTAAATTTAATATGCTTGCATCTGTTTGATATTTCTCATTGTATATGCTGGTTCATTAATATTAGATCCCAACTCTTATCCAACTCTTATATTTCTGAGTTATTGTCATTGTTAGTTCCTTGGGGTTTGTTGGCCCTCATTTTTGGTCCATTTTTGCTTAAGGAAACTTAATTAACTCTTATATTATCCATCCATTTTCTATCAAATCCACTTCATTTTAATGTATTTTATGAACATTCAAGTATTTAATTTTAATTTTGTAATTTCTAGAAGTTTTTATGAAAATTGAATTTCAAGTGCAATTTTTGGACAGAATCAGAAATTCACGTAATAGCTATTTGGATGTCATATTTGCAGGACACCTGGGCTCAAGCTGGATACATGTATGGAAATATTGGGAACTAGGACTGAACTAATTCCAATTGGTTCAGTTAAAACAAGCTAAATCAGGCCCGGTCAAAGCTGGTCAAACTAGACCAATCATCTAGAAAATCCCTAGGAAATAGGGAAGTTTTATGATTTCAGGGGATTGTCCATATTTTTAGTGATAGATTGGATGGATTTGACTTGGATATATGGATATGAGTAGATATAGTTGTTAAAAATACTTTATATCAGTTTGTTTCATGATCTTCTATTTAAAAGCCAAAACTTTGAAGGCTTATGTGAGTAGTTTTTGTATAATTTTATGCTGAGACATTTGAATATTTGAAGTTAATTTGAAAAACTTGTTCTAATTCCATTTTTTTCATTTGTGTCGACGAGTGACTGAAGTTTCAATATTTGATAGTATCCTCAAGTGTGCAAGGCAAGGGTGGAGGGCCCCCACTCCAAGCTAAGTACACTTCATTGTTAAACTAGCTTAGTTTTCATGAACTAGTTGCTTCAGAGTTATTTACTTGTTTTGTTTCAGATTTTCTTACTTGAATTGATGTGTAATGAGTTATGTCGCTGATGAATCTTAATTTGTTTATCACATTGATAAGAAGGGACAACAAAGTGTTCAAGTTGAATCCTCCTCCTATCAAATTAATGGATCAAAACTAGAATTCATCTTTATTGTGTTTAAGAAGATTTATGCAATTTCAGTTTTCTAACAATAGCATAATGATGAGTGAATTATGATGAGGAATACCAAATATCTCTTAAGTTAGGAGTCTCCTTCATTGTTTATTTATGCATCTTAAGCTGTTGTTAATTCATGATTTTTTATTTCTATTCATCAAGCGATATTGTAGAAGAAGGACACAAATGGATCTCTTAAGTTAAGAGCCACTTCATCTCACATACATTGCATAATTGAATTAGAAATTGTTTAAATAGATTTATATTTGTAATATGCACTTCCTTAATTCTTTATATTTTATCTTCTAAGCTTGGCTAGATCTGATATCCATACATTGTGGACATGCCTCCAAGTTCTACAAACCTGGATTGATAATGAATATTTGTGTTAATTTGTGTTCATAAAATAGCCCAACATTTTGGTGTCGTTGTCGAGGAGGCATTCATCAACATAGTCAAATAGAAGATAAAACAAAAACAATAAAAATTCAGTTATGTTACATTTTTCTTAGTTATGTTTCTTTATGCCTAGAAATAGAGGTCATAAAGGTAGATTTATTAAACAAAACCCCCCATCAATATAAGTAGGACCATCAAAACTAACCACACAGGTTGATGGTACACCAACAATAGAGGAATTAGAAGAAAACAAAGAACATGACAAAGATTAAATTTAATTGAAAGACAAACCTTGTTAGCCTGGGAGGTGAAAAGAAAACAAACTCCAATAGCAACACCTACTTCAGGAAAACAAAAAGAAATTGTTAAATTAAATCAGCACATTCTTGAACCTATAGACCAACCTATTTTCGAACAACCTGAGTCTCAAGTTGTCATCAAAATAGCTGAAGCTATGACAGAAGAAGGGCACGCATCTATTATTTTTACTCCTGAACAAAGACTTGAATATGAAAGACAACAAAGAGAATGGAGAAGACAAAGAGAGGAAGAAGCAAAAAGAGAAAATGATAGAAAGGGAGAAGAGGATAAGAAAAGACAAAATGATAATGAACAGGAAAATATTGGTGATCGGGAAGCTAATTTTGGCTTTCCATTATTGGATACAAGCACAATAATAGGAGAAGATGTGAAAATGAAAAATATTCCACCTTCTGTATTGCCTAACTTTTATGGAATGTCAACAGAAGATCCTCATTCATTTATGTTTGAATTAGACATCTTGTGTAGAACTTACGGATACACAGATGACACACACAAACTTCGTCTCTTTCCTACTAATTTGAAAGCAATAGCCTTAAAATGGTTCATGGGTTTAGGAGAGCGAACAATAACTTATTGGGATGAAATGAAGAAAATATTTCTTAAAAAATACCAAGCCTATTGTAGGCCTAGGAACTCGAAAGAGGATGTTTTCAGAATGACACAACAAGAAGACAAATGTTTATAAGAATACTTAGAAATATTTGCTTATAATCTACAAAAATATAAAAAACACTCGCTAAACCAAGAAACCATTTGAACAATCTTTCTCAAAGGTATAAGAGATGAATACCTTGACATTCTGAATGTAATGGGAAAGGGTGACATTTCAAACTTTCCATTTAATGAAATTGCATAATTATGTCAAAAATATTATAGGGGAAGATCAAAAGCTGGAAGAAGAGATGTTAGTTCAAAAGCAGCAAAATCAGCAGCAAGAGGGGTAACAAGAGCAAAGATAGGAAGCTTACTGGAAAACTTCAAAACTAATCTCCTAAGTACACTGTGGACACAAATAGATGTTCTAAAAGCAAATAAAAAAATGAATAACAAGAACAAATCTTAGCAATCTTTTGTCCCAAAATGTAGAAAGAAACATGCATTAAGAGAATGTCCTTTAGATAATGTTCAAGTATGTGGTCTTTGCACATAAAATCATTCAATAGAAAACTGTCTAATGTTGAAAAAATTTCAAATTAATCCAATGGAAGAAGTACAAGGAACAAAAGGTTTCTTTTATGTGGCACCAAGAAGGCCTTGGCAGCCAAGTATTCCTCAACAATTTCCTCATCAATTCCCTCAACAAGACTATCAGTATCCTCCTCAAAACTCTTGGAATACCCCAATGCCATGGCAAGCTTGGCCTCCACAACAATATAAAAACCAATTTGCACGAGGTTGGAGAGGATATGGTTATGGAAATCAGCCACCTCAACAAATGTATCCTCAACAATACCAACAACAATACCAGCAACAATATCAATAGCCATTCCCATACCAATAGTTCCAACAATATCCACAATCTATGCCATTTCCACAACAGAATTCTGCACCATTACTAACACAACCACAGCAGTTATAGCTACCTTCAAACCAGCCCAGACTAACTCAACTATCAGCTCAGCCGATGGCAAATCCGAGCAATAAAATGGGTAAACCTGCATACAATGTGGTAGAAGCAACATATTTTCCAACATACACCATTCTTCCCATAAATGATGTACATTTAAGGTCTAGGAAAGTACTTCATAAAAATTATCCTTCAATCATAAAAGAACTAGCTGAACAAGGAGAACAACCTAAAACATCACATTCAGAAAAACAAAGTCAGAAACGAAAAACTATCATAACTCAAACACCATCCTATCCAGAGAGGTTAGTAGAGAAGAAAATTCAAATGACCCTTCCTGAATTTGATATTCTAGATGAATTGAAAAATGCTTATGTAAAAATTCCTTTATTACAAGCGATTAAGGAAATACCAATTTATGCTAAAACAGTAAAGAAATTATGCATCAAGAAAACTGGTAAAAAGAAGAAGGATCCTACTACAATCCAAGTCACGGGAAAACTAGCAAACCTCATATCTACAAAGACAGTGGTAGAAAAATATATTGACCCTGGTATCCCTATGGTTACTATTTCAATAAACAATTTTTCAGTTCCAAACACATTGATAAATTTGGGGGCATCTATAAATGTAATGACTACAAAGACAATGAAACATTTGGATTTAAACAACATTAGATCTACTACTACAATCTTAGAGTTAGCAGACAAACCTAAAGTTATACCAGAAGGAATATTAGAATATATCATAGTCTCTTTGGATTCATGGGAGTGTCATGTAGACTTCCTCATTTTGCAACCAAAAACAAACTTGGGAGGACATACTCTAATCTTAGGCAAACCGTGGTTAGCCATTGTTGATGCCTTTATAGGATGCAGACCTGGAAGTATGATTATTGCACATGGAGATGAGAGAAAACACATCACACTTTATTCTCCAGCACAATCACATTCTTTAGTATCAATGCTTGAAGAACAAGAACAACAACAAACTAAATCAGTTCTAAGTATTAACCAAGTTTTTATCTTAGAGAAGAAGAGGAGAACGAAGATCTATTGGATATTTTCATCTCAGAACCGGATATTTCAGAACAGCTTAGAGTAACTCAGTATGAAGCTACAAGTAATCTTTTGAATCAGTGTTTTCAGAAAACCTGTACAATTCAATCACTGCAAGAATCCTTCACAAATATTTTCTTGTAAACACAATTACCAATTCAACAACAAAAATAATTGAGATATATCCTAGAAAACATTTGAACATTGGTAACCATTTACAATGATCACAAGAGCAAAAGGTAATATCATTACTACAAAAATACTCAAAAGCTTTTTCTTGGGATTACACAGATATGCAGAGAATTCATCCCAACACATGTATCCACCATATCTATACAGATGACCAGATTAAACCAGTAAGGCAGCCTCAAAGGCAGATGAACCCCATGATGAAGGAAATAGTGAAAGAAGAACTACAAAAACTACTGCAAGTTGGGTTCATCTATCGTATTTCTAACATTCAATGGGTTTCTCCCTTAGTAATTGTACCAAAGAAAAATGGGAAGTGGAGAATATGTGTGGATTACCGGGAATTAAACAAAGAAACATTAAAAGTTCATTTCCCGCTACCATTTATTGACCAAGTCCTAGACTCATTAGCTGGGAAGAAATTATTTTCCTTTCTAGATGGGTTTAGTGGGTATAATCAGATTAGAATAGCAATGGAAGACCAGGACAAAACAACATTTACCTACCCATATGGAACTTATACATATAATTGTTTTCCATTTCGACTATGTAATGCACCTGCTACTTTCCAAAGAGCAGTTCTTGCAATATTTGCTGATATGATCCATGAATGTGTAGAAGTCTATATGGACAATTTCACTATATATGGAAACACATATGACGATTGTTTGAAAAATCTTCATAAAGTTTTGAAACGATGCATAGAGACAAATATGTCCCTGAGTAACGAAAAATGCTACATGATGTTAACAGAAGGGATAGTCTTGGGACACCATATTTCCTCATCAGAAATAGAGGTGGATCCAACTAAAATACAAATCATTGTGAATTTCATGCCACCTACAACTCAAAAAGAGGTAAGAAGTTTCATGGGTTATGCAGGCTACTATAGGCAATTCATAGAAAACTTCAGTAAGATAGCACAACCTCTATTCAAGTTACTTACAAAGGATGTTGAATTCCAATGGACAAATCATTCTCAAAAAACATTTCAAATATTGAAAGTAAAACTATCAATTGCTCCCATTCTTCAAGGACCGAATTGGTCTTTTCCATTTCATATTTCAACTGATGCATATGATACTGTTATAGGTGCATCACTTGGATAGAAAGAAAACTTGTTCAATTATGCTATATACTTCATAAGCAAAAACTTAACACTAGCAGAATTGAACTACACAGTCATAGAGAAAGAGATGTTAGTTGTAGTACTTGAAGTAAACAAATTCAGGCATTACATAACAGGATACCAAGTGTTTATTCACACGGACCATTCAACAATCAAATACTTAATGAACAAAGCAATCACAAATGGAAGAATAACAAGATGGTTACTGTTAATGCAAGAATTTAACATTACAATTCAAGATCGACAGGGGAAAGACAATCAAGTAGTTGATTTCCTTTTAGGGCTTCAAACAGCCGGTGATCCAAATCTTGTTATAAATAATTTTCAAGATGAACATTTGTTTGCAATAATTGTAAAAACACCATGGTTTGCAGATATAGCAAACTATTTATCCTCAGGGAAATTACCATCTCAGTTCACAAAGAAACAAAAATGAAATATCATTAGAGAAAGCTCTAGATATAGTTGTGTGAATGGTGATATGTTTTATACTATCTCTAATTTAATAATAAGAAAATGTGTTAGAGAAGACAAAATACTAGAAATTTTGAAAGCATGTCATGATGAGCCATGTGGTGGTCATTTTGCAGACAAGTGGATAGCCTACAAGGTGTTGCAACTAGGCTACTACTAGCCAAAAATCTTCAAAGATTCCAAAGCCTATGTCAAGAGGTGTGACACTTGCCAAAGAATAGGAAGACCAATAGTATCAGATGAAATGCCATTTAAGCCACAAGTGCTCATAGAACCATTCGAGCAATGGGCTCTGGATTTTGTGGGACCAATAAATCCACCATCAAACGGAAAGAAGTACATCTTGGTATGTATAGACTATGTAACTAAGTGGGTTGAGGCAAAGGCGGTAGCAAGGGAAACTAGGAAAAACAGTGGTCACATTCCTCTTTGAGGAAATATTTGTTAGAATTGGGGTACCAAGACAGATTGTAATTGACCAAGGCACATAGTTCACTGCAAAACTTGTTTGGGATCTTACAGAAAAGTACAAGATCAAACACAGGAAATCAACACCCTACCATCCTCAAGCAAATGGACAAGTCAAGACGGAAAATAAAGTATTAGAAAATATAATGACAAAGACAGTACAGATGAACAGGAAGGATTAGTCAGAAAAGCTAAGAGATGCACTATGGGCATATAGAATAACATGGAAAAACACCATTGGGTTTAGTCCATACCAGTTAGAGTATGGAAAAGAAGTCTTAGTACCCATAGAATTTCAAATACACAGATTTAAGTTAGCAATAGAGTTAGGACTAGAACTGTCTTAAGCACAACACCGGTGAATAATGGCATTGAACCAACTAGATGAATAGAGACAACAAGGAGTAGAACACACAACACTAGTGCAGCAGCAAAGAATGAAATGGCGTTATCGATTCATCAAGAGCAAGAAATTCAACAAGGGAGACTGGGCATTACTGTTTGACTCCAAATTCAAAGATTTCAAGGCAAAGTTTACAACTCATTGTTTAGGGCCATATGAGATATAAGAAATCTTCAACAATGGAGCTGTTCAGATAAAAACAATTGATTAAGAGTCTAAATCATTTTTAATAAATAGGAATAGGCTTAAAGTTTACAATAAGCCTATCAATAAAGAAGATTTTGTGAAACAAATGACAAAAGAAACAGATCTAGAAGTAATGGAACAACATAGCCATATGCCTTCCAGTACCCTAGAAGAGGAAGAATAAAAAAAAAACAAAATATATATATAAAATAAAATTATATATATAATAATATATAATATATATATATTATATATATATATATATATATATATATATATATATATATATATATAAGTTTGCTAGTGAAAACCAGGCAACTGGCACAAAGAAAACAGGAATTCATAGAGAAAAACCAACTAGTTTTGGCCTGTATGAATTCAACAATTTTTGTTTTACTCTCGCAACAGTTTGATTTTGTAGAAGAACCTCCAAAACAACACAAGACTTGAGGACAAGTCTTCAAATAAGAAAGGGGGAAAGTCGCAAAAGTAACTTAGTTGAGTAGCTGGAAGTTTGAGCAGCTGAATTGATGACAGAACTTGAATTGTATCGCAGAAGGGACCTGAAACATTATTGAAACCATTGAGCAAAAGGGACCTGAAATGTTAGAATAGAACATGTAAAAAATATACATGACAGTAGGGACCTGTGTTATTATGAATCAATTGCAGACAGGACATGAACGACATCAACAAACAATGGACCTAAATGTAAGAACAGGAAGCAAAAATAAAGTTTATATTTCAATTCATCTTAGACATTCATCAAAGACATTTGACTAGAAGACATCATAGGCTTTATCAAATACTATCAAGAAGTACAGGTACTGTGAGTACAAAGTTTTGCTCTTGAAAATTCAAATTTTTTTTTAGGAATTTTTATAAACATGTTAAAATTAAGTTAGTACCTGAAAGCATAATTTTACTTACATCTTCATGTCACTACCCTCATCCTATTATTTTTACTTACATAATCCTTTTACTACCCTCATCCTATTATCCTATTCATAACCATTATCCTATATTTAATACTATAAACATCCTCCAAATATTTATTTCATGTCCTATATTCATATTCCATACTCCACTTACATATTCCATGTCCATTTCATCTCCTAACCACAAGTTTTTTTTAAAAGCAAAAAAAAGATCAGAATAGAGGGTTCAACAATTGAAACCCTAGAACTTGCACAACCAACTACAACATTAGTATCATGGAATTAATTTTACAACATGACCTAAATATGGTCATTTTTAAAATTAAAAAGATATATATTGAAATAAAGACATACGGAAACATGCGCTTTAAAAAAATATAAAGTGAAAATGATTTATTGTAATAAGTTATAATAGTGCATAAAGAATGATACTATTGGAATGTCAAGGTTTATTATAACAATCAAACAATGCAAATACATGTTATGAGTGCTTCAGAGGAATAAGCCGTAGGTAATGGAGGTAATGGATATAAGGGAAAGTACGATGATAGTCGAATGGAGACAAGGCCATACACTGTGCAATCAAAACTATTCAAATGGCAATCAAAACACAATGCGTAACAAATACGAGCCAACTATAATGAAACATATGGTTTGAAAATAATATGATGGCATAAGTAACATATCAGTCAAGGTTAAACAATGAATGTCGCGACAGTATTAAGGAATGGTATGTGGGACAGTACAACAACCACGATGGAATGAAGGACGACCACGATGGAAGCCATCAGAGGATACATTAGGTAAAATGGTCAAACGAAATTTTAAATGCAAACAACAGAGGTTTCAAAAAAATGCCGAGAATTTTCATATAGTCTGCCATTGTATACATAGAGTCTACCATTGTATACACAGAGTGTGGTGAATATCGTTCCTTCTCCACCATCATAGCTATTTTGAAGGCTCATGGAGAGCAACAAAATATTGCAGGGGCATTTAGCATATGGTTGTGAGCTTGAGATGAGTGTTTGAGTGAAGAAACACGAAAAGAGAGGAAAGTAAACTGAGAAGGCAAAGGCAGAAGATATAGCGGTTGGGGATTGGAGTGATAAGGAGGAAATCCAGAGAATATTAAGAGATAAGTCGAGAATACTAACAAAGAAAGTGGAGTTAGTTAAAAGAGATCTCATGCAAAACAAGGTAATATCGAAACTTGATCTCCCTCATTGAATCCAACAGATGGTTATGAGAAAATCTCGGGATCCTTTCATTAAAATAGAGGTTAAACTCCAAGACAGGAAAGCGCTCCAAATTTTGTTGTCATTTGTCATTAGCTGTCTCTGCCATCAGTCAATGAATAGATGTTTTGAACCAAAGTTTAACAAGTGGCAACCATAATAAAATGTAGGTTGGTTGAGTCACGATCAAAGGGAAAATTAATATAAGTCATTTTAACACGGTAACTCCATTTGGAACCTCCACGTTCACTCATCAAATCACCGAATTGAATGTTTGATTGCAGAACTAAATGTTTTCATTGAGCTTGAGTAATGAAACGAAGTATTTAGTGTAGTTTTGAATACATAAACACAACCCTTTGCCGAGATTAAATAATGAAAACAGAGAGTTTAAGTGGATTTTTGAAAACACATGTTGCCATCGAGTTAAAATAGAGTGTTTGATTGTAATTCTGATTGCATAAACAAATGTTGGGTAATGACACAGAACGATAAGTTAAGGTCTGGTTGCATGAATACATGTCTACACCAAATTGGCAATGAAACAGAGTATTGAACTTGCAAAGAAATGCTTAAAACAAATGAATTCGTTGAGTACACAATGAGTTCAAATAGCATAAACCATGGTTGAATTGTGTAAACAATGAGTTCAAATTGCAAAATTTGTGGGTTGATTACAGAGACAGTGAATTTGATTGCATAGAAAGTGAATTAGACTGCATAGATAGTAAGACTAATTGCACACACGGTGGCATTAATTTGACAAATAGTAAACGAAGAGATAACTCTAATTTGATATATGAATGAGATCTGTAATAATGGTGTTTGACATATGAATGAGTTAGGAGAGTGACAAGGAAAATCGAAAAGGGAAAAATCATGATATGAATTTTTTATTTATTTTTAACAAACAGAAAATCGATTTCCAAGTCTTCTCTTATAAACAGTGATATGCATGAAAAGGAATATTGTATTTGTATGGATAGAACAGCGTTGTGATGAAAAGGGATAGATCTGAGAGTGGATTTTACATCAGAGAAAGCAATTTTTTTTTTTTTTCTTAATTTATTCAGTCACAGAGGTTAATAAAAAACATTGACTCATTGATTTCAGAAAGATAGAGACAAAAAGAAGCTTGGTTTTATCATTCTAAAGAATAACAGAGGAAAGGTAAGCCTTTTACAAACTTAATCAAAAAGGATTTTTATGCACAAATGATTGTTATTTTTATTGTTAATTGTTAAAAATGAAGTTAATGATAGTAGAAGGGTATATCCACTGGTTTACAGAAAACAAGACCATCAGGATAGAGCCAAAATTTCAAATAGAACAATGGAAGAAGGAAACAGTAGAAAATTTGTATCAAGTAGGGCTTATAGGGTTTCTACAAAGGTTTAATGGTCATAGTGAGGGGATAACGAGAGAATTTGTGAATAACTATACTCAGGAGCAAACAAGGGTAGGGAACCTAATCATTCTAGTGACTCAAGAATACATTTCCCAAGCATTAGACCTTCCACCGACAAGGGAAAATTATCACAAAGGTCTACATTTCAAGGAGAAAGCATGGACTTTCTTCTTGGAGAAAAACAGGAAGGGAGCTTTTGACAAGGCCAAAGGCATACCCAGGGAGTGGTTCAATGAGCCATGGGGAGAACTAGTCTTGATTATTCATAAATTCTTCACTTTTGATAGGGGACAGAGTGTGGCACACTTGTATCATGTTAGGCTCCTCCAACACATTAAGGGGAAGTCAAAATAAACCTGCCATATTTCTTCTTCCGAAGTCTCATTAAAATGATAGAATCAATAAGAAATGAGAATAAACCAAGGGAGGCTCAAGTCTATCATCAGAGACTCATAAAAAATACTTGTAGAGCATCAAGTCAAAACATAGGGCATAACTTGGAGAGAGTTTATAAATCAAAACTAGTATGAGGAACAGATCATTGAGGAACAGAAAATAATAGAGTAGGAAACCAGGGGCATTATGAATTCACCACTCTATCCCAAAACTAGGTCTAAGAAGCAAACTAACATTGTCATGATTGAAAAAGAAACATCCATCATATCCACTCCTAGGAGGCCTAGGAGGAAGAGCCCAATAGAAACAAGTAGCAGGGACCATGAAGTACAAATTGTAGAAACATGTTCTACAGAGAAACGGGTAGAGGATATAATTGAGAGATTAGAGAAAGAAGATCTAGAGAAAGACTCTTATTTTGATGATGTGCCAACAACATCATTTGCAAAAGACACTCAGGAACCCGAAAAAGAGTTACACTTCAGCAAAATCAACGAATTAATAGACTAGCTAGAAATAAATAAGATTATCGAAAAGCACTTTAAAAAGGAAAATAAGGCAAGTAAGAAGAGTAATGAAAAGTTAGTTAAGGAGAATGAAAAATTAATTGAAGAAATAGGCAAACTAAAGAGAAATAATGACATACTTTACAAACAGACATTCAAGTGGCTTAAAGAAAAGAACATGTGGAAGAAAAAATATGAAAAACAGAAAGTCAAGGCTAAAATGTATAAAGAAGAACACAACATGGGGATAGATTATCTGTTAGAGGAAGCACAGCAGGAGGCATCAGGGTCAGGAACAGGATACACAGCAGGGGTAAGGAGATCCAAGAGGAAGAAACAAGCATCAGGACATGCTTGAAGATCCACAAGGGGGAGATGTTGGCCCTCATTTTTGGTCCATTTTTGCTTAAGGAAACTTACTTAACTCTTATATTATCCATCCATTTTCCATCACATCCACCTCATTTTGATGTATTTTATGAACATTCAAGAATTTAATTTTAATTTTGCAATTTCTAGAAGTTTTTGTGAAAATTGAATTTCAAGTGTAATTTTTGGACAGAATCAAAAATTCTTGTAATAGCTATATGGATGTCATATTTATAGGACACATGGAAATCTTGGGAACTAGGACTAAACTAAATTCAATTGGTTCAGTCAAAACAAGCTAAATCAGGCCCAATCAACGTTGGTCAAACAGGACCAGTCATCCAGAACATCCCTAGGAAATAGGACAGTGTTATGATTTCATGGGATTGTCCATATTTTTAGTGATAGATTGGATGGATTCGACTTGGATAGATGGATATGATTAAATATAGTTGTTAGAGAGACTTTATATCAGTTTGTTTCATGATCTTCTATTTAAAAGCCAAAACTTTGAAGGCTTGTGTGAGTAGTTTTTGTATAATTTTATGCCGAAACATTTGAATATTTGAATTTAATTTGAAGAACTTGTTCTACTTCCATTTTTTTTGTTCATTGGTGTGGATGAGTGACTAAATTTGCAGTAGTTGATAGCATCCTCAAGTGTGCAAGGCAAGGGTGGAGGGCCCCCACTTTAAGCTAAGTACACTTCATTGTTAAACTAGCTTAATTTTCATGAACTAGTTGCTTCAGAGTTATTTACTTGTGTTGCTTCAGATTTGCTTACTTGAATTGATGTGTAATGATTTATGTTGCTGGTCAATCTTAATTTGTTTATCAATTTGATAAGAATGGACAACAAAGTGTTCAAATTGAATCCTACTTCTATTGAATTAATGGATCAAAACAAGAATTCATCTTTATTGTGTTTAAGAAGTTTTATGCAATTTCAGTTTTCTAACAATAGCATAAAGATGAGTGAATTATAATGAGGAATACCAAAGATCTCTTAAATTAGGAGTCTCCTTCATTATTTATTTATGCATCTTAAGTTGTTAATTCATGATTTTTTATTTCTATTCATCAAGAGATATTGTAGAAGAAGGATACAAATGGATCTCTTAAGTTAAGAGCCACTTCATCTCACATACATTGTAGAAGTGAACTAGAAATTGTTTAAATATAAATATATTTGTAATATGCACTTCATTAATTCCTTATATTTTATCTTCTAAGCTTGGCTACATTTGATATCCATACATTCTGGACATGCCTCCAAGTTCTACAAACTTGGTTTGATAATGAATATTTGTGTTAATTTGTGTTAATAAATTAGCCCAGCAGAGTTTATCTTAATGCCTGATTCCAGTCCCTCAACTAACTAAGGGCACAACACACCTTGGGTGAGATGTCCTATTCATCCTTGATAAGGTGAAAATGTCGATGTGGTGCTACACTACAATAGAGACTTTGTTGGCCCTTGTTCCTGAACCTTGGGTCTCAACCCATCTGTTATTTTTCCGCCAACAAATGGTTTTATTGCTGAGACCTAAAAATTTCCAAAGGGCTATGGAATATGGTGTCGAGGATCTTTTAGAAGGAGATTAAAAATTAGTGGCATGAACAACTAGAATGGTTCACTTCTCAACAAGCTCAACTTCGCCAATGAAGTCTGAAGTAGGTGAAAGAAGAGATTCTGTATGAAGAGCCTGTGAGTGATCAATACGAGATCTTCTAGTGCAAGTTACCAGAGGAGCTCTACAACTAGTTGTAGAGACTACAAATAAAGGGAAAGATCAACAAATAGAATTGATCTCAGCATACCTAGACTCAAGCAAATCTAGCTCAGTTGCATTAGCTTGACATCGATCTAACGTGAGTTGTATATTTCTGGGTTGCAAAGACCACATTATAAGGATATATTATTGAGTTTGTTGTGGAGGGTCATCAGTCCTTTTCTAAGGTTGAGGTCATGTTTAAGTTAGGGTTGCAGCGAATACTAATGAGGGAAGCTATGCTTTGGGTTAAGGTTCTGATGGTGGAAGAGAGCTTGTTAGTGTTCCAAAACCCTTCAATGGTAGCTTAAAATCCCAATACTAGGGAGAGGGCCTAAGGGGAGGGATTCTACCTGAATGGGAGCGATGAAAATATTGAAGAAATAGACATGGATGACTTTCGGAGGGCCAGAGGTTTGAGGGCACAGAGAAGATCGTGCATAGTTGAGGAATGGCAGGGAAGAGTTCTATGGGAGATTGATAAAAGACAGAGGGGCCTACACCAATCAGGAGTGGTGTTGGTCAATCCAGAAGGTCGGGAAAGAGAAGGAAATCAACTAAAGTTGAAGAGCATCAGAGACAATGCTAAGATAAAGATTAGTTCAATAGGAGGAGATGAGACAACTATAGTGACAAAGGATCAAAAGAACAATAGAGACTCTGCCTTGCTGGTAGAAATGGGAATTCCAGATGAAATGGGCTACACAAGCCTCGAGGAAGGCCTGAACTATGATATGCACTTTACCATGAGAAAAATATTTTCCAATAATGATGTGTCCTCTAAAATTCACGATTGGCTGCCCAACAGCTTAGGTAGTCCCTCCCCCAACCTTCTCCTGGTACTTTATCACAACCCTGACCAATTTTTATCCAAGTTTATTAAAAATATAAAGGTTCATAGTGTGCACACAACCTACAACATTGGTATCATTATTAAGAGGAGTAGTAAGAGTAGTACAAGTATCCAAGGATCATCACAACCCGGTTCTCAAGGATTTATACTTATTCCTCAAGTTCAACCAGCCATGGCCTGATCCTTTACCCGATATCCTGAGTTCTTCGATAGGGGGAATGAAAATGTAGAGTAGCATTGGTACCTATGTGAAGCTATCTAGAGGGCTCGCCTCTAGATAGGAAAGAGCATTGAGATGGTTGATCAAATGGTCTGAATTGTAATAGAATCCAATAGTAGATGAAGTCAGACAAGAGTTTGTTCAGGAGTTTAAGCTCCCTCAGACTAACCAGCGGAGGTTTTCCGAGTTATGGGAAATCAAGCAGCAATAAGGAGAGACTACCTAGAAGCTAATGTAGAGATTCAAAGATGCAATTGGTAAGTTGAGCTACACGATAAACCTTGACCATCAATGAGATTGGTTCATTAAAGCATTGCTACCGCTTACTCACACATTATTGACTCAGAAAAATATTGATACTCTACAAGACGCTTTGGAGCAAGCAACTCGAATTGAGGCTATGGTCAGATACCCACATGATTATTAGGGAGCGGTAGCTTCCCATGACCCCTCTATTTTGGGACTACAACACCAGACACAGATTTGACGGAGAAGCTAAGGGACCAGGGGTAATTTTAGGGGCGAATAATCGCCCAAAGGCGAAATTTAAGGTTTTTTATATTTTAATGGGGCGAATTTTTAATTAAAATAATATTTTTTTTTTTTTATATAATTAGCCCTCATTTTATTTAAAAACTAATTATATTTTTTTATTTTCGCCCAGGGTAGATACACTAACCGAAATGAGATTTTCTTAAAATCGCCCCATTTTGATATTTACCAAATCGGATTTTCTTAAAATCGCCCCATTTTGATCTTTGCTCCTGGTTTTGGGAGATCAAGATTCAAAATCACTATTTCTGATTTACTTTTTGGTTTTTTCTAGTCTGGTAATGAAATTGTGAAGATAGATTTGGTCTAAAAAAGTTAAATTTGTTTTGAAATAGAAGGCGGACCTTAATTTTTACCAAAAGGAGGGATCCCTGTTTTCACGGATTTAGCCGCTGTTTTCATGAATAGGGCTCCCTGTTTTCACGGATTCAGAATTCAGTTGTTTTCATGTGTATATGGCTGGCTCTCCAGGTTTATAAAATTGGTTTGAAATAGGTGAATTCTTGTTTTGAAATAGGTGAATTCCCCTCTCCGTATCTATCCAGACTCCTGAAACAGCCGCTTTGGTCCCGATCCCGTCAATGGACGGACGGAGAGTTTGACTTTCCTTTACCCCTCCACTGCCCTCTGTGCTTGTCAAATTGTCCGTCGGATGGCGGATTCGAATTCCAGTTTATTGCGGGGACAATTTGACCGGAGAGCAGTGCGTCCAGCCTTGATATCGTGAACAGGGGAGTTGGCGTTACGCTCCCTTTTGTGGCTTGATCAAGTCACAGTTGAGAAATAACGAGCTTGATAAGAATGTACTGTAAGATGATGATGAACATGTGTTTTAATTTAGGGCTTCCAGCTATATGGAACTAATTTTCCTTGAAATATTTTTATCTGGAGTTTGATATTTGTAAATTTTATGAAATTCTTGGTTGACTAATTGATCATCTATATGTTAGGATAACTATGATGGGAAATCAATTCGGATGGTCAATGAAGCTGTATCAGCATTGTTGCTGAGGCCCCTGAATACTGAGCAGCGATTGAAATTGAGCAAGACAAAGCTTCTTAATGTTATGGATGCTTCAAAAGTAAGTTTCATGTGAAATGGGTGTTTTCTGGTTTGCTTGTTACAATTCATTGGTGTTTTGAAATAGCTTTTTTTATCTGGTTAAGCCCCTTTATGCGGTTCTGAGAAAGTCGAAGGTGCTGAGCATGTCCTGCGGGCCATCTACAAGTTTGAAAACAGTAACGAGGATCACGGTTGGGTGTTAGAGCGTTGTTGGAGAGAAAATCGTTAGCAAGTGGTTATCAACATAGATTCGAGGTCAAGGACGCTCCTTATCCGTGGGATCGAGAAGACTGGAAAAAGAGACGATAATCGTTGCCTGGGTGCGGTTGCATATGTTTTGATCACTTTAAAATGTTGTTGGAGAGAAAATTGTTAGCAAGTTTCTTGCCACAAATAAATTGTAGCAGCTTGGTATCTCACCATTTTGATTCAGATAATGTTTGTATTTATTTGTTTTTATCTTGGTTTCTTGGATTTGAATAGCAGCAACAACAGTCGGTAGGCTGAGCGCGAGAAATTAAGCCCCTTTATGCGGTTCTGCACATCTGTAGCCGGCTTTTGAATCAGGGTAAGTTGGCTTTGTTTTTCTTCAAGTTTGAAGTTTGTTTTTCACTAATTATTCGCTCTGGTTGACTCTGTCCATTCTTGAAATTTTGTTTGGGATTTTCTCAAGCACTGTCCAAGAAAACACCGATGTAAATCTTTTAATTTATAAATAAATTGTATGCCCCATGGCCATTATTCCAATATTTTTTTGTTTTTGTTTGTACTCATATAGATGACATTACGATGTATTAGTGCCCTTTAATTAGGACACTGGACCAGTTCTACCTTACATATGAACCCGCCCTCTATTCCTTTTATGATTCATATCAGAGAAGGAATACAATCTATTTGCGAATGGCTTAAATTAACCCCAACTTGATTACAAATCTTTTTAATTTGAACTAGACAGCATTATAAACATACATGCGAGAAAGATCTGTCAAGAAAGAATATTTCATTACACATTGTAAAAACATCCATATAACAAAACAGTTCAAAGTTAAACTGGAAATCTATCTGAGGCAGCATTCTTCTCTTTCGTCTACGAGGTAGGGTAGCTTGAAGAGATCCAAGGAATGATCCAATATTCGGTCTTTAGTTGTGATTGTATAATTCCATACTTACAGATCCCCAAGATGTAATCTAATTGTTGACCTTAAGGTTAGTCACTTTCACCATTCAGTAAAGGGGGTTAGTCTCATCAAAAGTTGGAGCTATGAGATAGAAGTTGTGCCCAAGCTTATTTTTGCCTTTGTGCTAATTTGGCCCCTGGGCTAGTTTTACCTTGTATTTTTTCTGCCCTTATCACTAATAAAAAAGTGCATGCTCTTTTGTTTTAACTCATTTCTCATATTTTGTGGATACATTGCTTTAGTTTGCATTTCTAGTTTTACTTCCATTGAAAATATTTTGTTGTCCCTCCTTGCCATTTGGTGAGTATAACGTATTTGGAATGGGATATTAGGATAAGCAATTCGGCCTAAAACAACTAATCGAACACAACCTGGATGAAACAGAATAGGAGAGAGGTGAAGCCACAGAAAACTCTCAACTCAACATTGAAAGAACCCTGTACATGCATAACCTATGAACTCAGTGGGCATATTTAGCTAGCAGATCTCACATCATGTTGCCCAATTCTTTCTTTGTTGACACTGATTGAGAAGGGAAACAATGGGGAGAAAAGCGCGATACCTAATTAGGGTTGAATGGAGAGACTCTAATCCATGCTTTTTCCTATATGTATTATGGAACAAGCAGATTACCCTTCCAAAAATATGTGAAAAGGGCACGTTCAGGGGTATATTAAAAGAGAAAAGCTCCACTTTATACTAGTGCAAATTTAGTGGAAGGATTTATGGGTTTAGAACAACAATGCTGGCTTGTGCATTGTGCTCGATGGACTGTGTTTAGGACTTCAAACATAACAAGGGATTGATACAAAATCACACTCTTAATTTCTTTGTGGACAAGATGAGATAAACATGAACTAGACTGGTATGGATATATTCTTTTGGAATAACTCTGTGCCCCATGACATCTCAATACCCAGAAATAAATAAGGGGCACTTAGACTTGCCATACATTGCTTTAGGAGATGAATCACATGACAGAATGAGGGTAATTTCATTGCAATTTTTTTTTTATATTTATTATGAACCAACTATACAGTATTAGAAGCTATAGACTTGACTAGCAAATATTTTACATGAAAAACAAAACTAGAGGCAGAGCCCTAGCTATATTCTTCAAGTGTGCATAAGCAAGCACTTGAATAAGCTTACATAAACACCATACTGGAGTGTCTATCTTTGCAATTTTTTCGAGATGTTATGTCACGTAATTAGTCCTCACTATATATACTCTTCAAAGTTGAGATTCTATAAGAGGAAATCTGGTGCAACGGTCACTGAAGACAAACTTACAAGTCCAGGCTATTTTGAATTAAGTATTTTTGGCTGTCAGTCACGCTCCTCATTTCCAACTACAATTGGGAAGACCAATTACAAATAGTAGAGGCTATAGAGTCTAGTCTTGGCTAGGAAACAGATTACATGCAAAACAAAACTAGAGGCAAAGCCTCAGCTATGTTCTTCAGCTATGTTCTTCAAGTTTGCACTAGCACAGACTTGAACAAGCGTACATTAACACCCTACTGGAGTGTCTATTCTTGCAAAGCCTTCGAGATGTTATGACACGTGGTTGTTGTTGCCTTCCCATTGCAGTCCTTTTCACTAGTTAAACTCTTCAGAGTTGACATTTTTTGTGAGGAAATCTGATGCACCCCTTCGTGAAGACAAACATACAAGTCTAGCCAATTTTGAATGAGGTATTTGGTTGTTAATGACACTCTTCATTTCCACCTCCAGTTGGGAGGACCGGCTGACTATTGTCTAGTCTGCATAAGGCTTGGAATGCTATGAAACCATCATGTTTGTTTAAGAAAACATCCCATATCAGTCTATCTTTTAACACAGCTTTTCAGCTTGCTGTAGACTTGAGATGGCTGGGCCGATTCTTGGGTTGACCCAGCAATGCTTTTCTAATGAGCACTAACACTTAATCTGGATCCATTGCCCATGAACTCTGACTCTTGGCTTCATACTCCACTTCCGCTGCTCAGCCTCAATCTATCTCTGCTCTCTGCAATTTGTTCTTTTACAAACCCTCTCTAATCTTGAGTTCGCATAGGTTCCAACTAAAGATTCTCCCAATCAATGCTAATTTTCCTATCTAATGAGAAAGATAATGATGACCTCTTCCAATAATGATTGGGGTAATACGAATCTCACTTGTGGATTTAATCACATCTGATAGCCATGCCATGTGAGTAGCTGACATGCTTTCCGTTTGTCAAATGCAAATTTAGGCTCATGTCAGCACATTAATGGAATTACAAATTCATATCATTGCCGCAACCAAACTCTTACTATCTGTTTCCAGGAATCCCAAGGTTCAACAAATAACATTGGACAACTTTCAGCCTGCAATAATAGGAAGATATGCATTGGGAAAAGATTGAGACAACCCTAGAGAGAAATTTGCTGCTATTGCTCAATATCAAATCCTTGAAATCTCGTGGCCATGAATAGCCTTCCATGTTCTGTTCAGGTGATGCATGGCCATTTCAAATTGAGCCTGGTTAAATAGTATGAAGAATTATCTCGGGCTAACCACCTTGATAATCTCTCTCCAACCATTGTTTTATATTGCTAACTATTTGATGACATAAAAACTCACCTACCTGACCATTTGCCTGGAGGGCTTCCAAAGAGCAACACTCCATATTAATATTTCCCATCCATCTCTTTAAATACCCGTATACAATCCCAAAGGTTAGTGATTCGTATCAGGTCATGTGAATATACTTTATCAGATATTAGTTCTGATCAGGGCAGGTCCTCCGTTGAGTGCAAGTCAGCAAAAGGCTAATGCCATATGGTGCACATGTCGTTGATGGAAGCATGGATAGAAGGGGCAGGAGCTATAAATCCTTCACATTACGTCAGATTGGGCCGAAATTCCATATCGGGCTTCATAACACCCTAACCCACCTATGAACCGAAATTCAGGTCGAAATTACACTTTGACATCGAAAGCACCAAGAATCAGTTGACTGTACTTTAGCCAAATCTCGTGGTATCAAGTTGAAATTGGTCAAAAATTTAACTGTAGCAATTTGACACATATCCCCACGTGCACACCCAACAATCACTGCAAATTCCATACATTAACCCTTTCAAATTGGCAAGGGGCACGATGCCTTCTTGAGTTGTATGTGTTTTAGATTGTAGATATCTGGCACATATTCCTACTCACCCACTTAAAATCAGATCTAGATTATGTTACCATGTAATTTCTCACACGGTCCAATTCCAAGCCAGATTTGGAGAGGTGATCTGCTTTTTCATTCATAGTCTTGTAGACATGATCAAAGGAAATATTTGTAAAAGATGTGATGAGAATCAAAATCTGTTGATAGAGAGGCAAAATAATGTAGTTGTTTAGCCTAGCTTTGCCTTTTATCCAGTTTATAACAACCAAAAGTCCCGATAGATATGTAAAGAAGTGATTCCTTGTTCCTTCACATGCTGGATTAATTGTTTTAGAGCAAACAGTTCAGTAGAATTATTTGTAGCAGGACCTATGTTGGCAGAGAAGGAGATATAGTTGGCCGATGAAAGGTAAATAATGCCTCCTATGCCGCTCACTGGTGGATAATTCCAATAAGAACTTGTGTTCCAGAGCCCACCTTCCATTGCATTAGAGGTAAATCTTAGATGATAGTTTTCCTAACAATGGACCTATTCTTTGAATATTTTACTAGGGATCTTATCCAATCAGAGATAGAGGACATGCTTATATATTTTTGGTACATAACATGTGCCTAGAGACCTGAACCTTGATGAGTTTCTATACTCCCTTGGCGGTAAGAGCTTTGGAGAACCATGCCAGATTTTTATACCCCATCCTCCTTGTTGTTTTGGGACAGCAATAGAGTTTTGTTGAATGCAGAGCCTCAACATGCAGACAAGAACAGACTACATCATGAACACTGGCAAGAACACACACATTCACATGAGAAGAAGTATTGGGAAAGAATTCCAATTGTCTTTGCGTTAAGTATTCACGTGCATTTATACATTAGGCAAATGGTTGGAGCGATTGTACATGCTCCAACTAATCACTCATTATGTTTACTTATACATTTACCTCTTATTACATGGATTTACTTATACTAAAGTATAATGACTATTGCATAGGCCTAAGAGGGCCTCCAACATCTCCCCCATTCTTAGTCCTAGTTTGTCTCGAGCAAGCTTGCAGTGACAATACTTTCACCTATGACTTCTTTAGCCTTCACTTTTAATCTAGTAGCTGCTGTGTGCAATGAGTGAGTCTCTCCCACACCCATTTGCTACTCACCGAACAAGGCCCTCTTATGATGCAACTTCAGTATTTCACTTTGGTCCCTATGCACAGTAGTTGAAGTATTTCTGTTTTCATGAAATATATTATGTCAGCTTGTGGTTCTGTAGACCCTGGGCATGTACAAGGAATATGAATGATAATGGTGTATGAATTGCCAAACATTCAGAGAGCATAAGGTGCCTGTGAAGCTTTTCTTATTGATAAACAGCATAAAGAGAAATTTGATAAGGCTAAATCTTGGTAGGAAAAACAATCTTTTAGAGTTAGTGGATGGTAATCTTCGTTGTCAATCCTATGCATGATCCTTGGATGCTACAGGTATTTCCTGATTTTTATGGAGGACTGTACTCAGAAAATTTGAGTAGCTTTTTTAGAAAAAAATCATAGACTTTTGAGGTGTCCAAAACTTTTCGAGCAATAGTTGAAAGGTAGTGGCAACATGGAAATAATTGAAAAACTAAATATAGATAATGGTGGAAAGTATCCACAGGTTTATACAGATGTATTTTATTTTTACAGCTAATCCAATTTTCCTAATGAAGACAGATTGTCCATCTCCAATCTGAGGGAGTTTACTAGTATTGCCGCCAGCTGACAGCAGTTAAATTGGAGTCCTTCCGGTAAGAAGCCACAAGCAGGGGGTACCTATTCTGCCAAGGTTGCCCAGAACTTGCCCCTGGCCCCAACAAGTACAGATGCACAGCACACAAGCAAAAGCACAAGTGTCATTGATGTGACTTGGAACCCTGGTGGAGGTAAATACAACTCCCTCCTTTCACCAACCCGACAAGCCACTGTTAACTACCAAGCATATTGCCCCAAGAATAAAGAGTGTATTTGTTGAAATATGTATTTTCAACTTTAGATTTATCCCACCTGCTTAAACATCAATGTTGTTTGCTGAGTAGATTCTTTGAAAGAGTAGTTCATCATTACAATCTACAAGTCAATCAGTAACTTATGTCTACTTTTTTTGAAGTTCAACATGATGAGGCCTCAAGGGAATGATGGTAGAAGACTTTTATACCTGTGCAATCTTTCTTTGATTAACGTATATATAGGTTTCAAGTCTTACGTGATGTGGCTTGTTTCATGCAGTTAGGGCCACGTATAAGTCCTATGTGACATCGATGGAATATATGCCCCAGCTGTAGCCTTTCAGCTGAGGGATCCTTTCAACCATTGTAAGTTAACTACATTCCATTTTAATTTCCCAAAATGGGAATGACACACTTGCTAGTGATAATCATAAATTTCTTAAAAAAAGAAAAGAAAAAATTCCCAAATTTAGCAAAACAATTTATATATGTTTGTATCCTTTGCGTGCAACTGAATTTTCATAACTTCCTAGTAAATAGATAATATACCCCTTGGATTCCTTCTACCAGAAACAAAGACTCAATGACTAGGACAAAACTAACTACTAGTAATTTCAAATTTCAAATGCAACCTAAACAGATAAGTCAAAAGGCACAAAGTTGGGAAAGCATTAATGGATGAGAGAATCAGTGTGGGAAGGTAGATGGTATTCATAGCTCATCTACTTTTCTAAAACATTGAATTTGATGACATTTATGATTAGAGTGAAGAGCTTCCTAAAGGATTCATTGTCAGAGCCAGATTCCTGGTGTTTTAGAGTTTTGACATTAAAGAGTGGTTGAAGCCTTCTCTTTTATGCAACTGTTAATTGTCGGTTGTTTCATGAGTTTCTCACTATTGAATTAGTCTTTACAAGATAAGTTGTTTCCCTTTGCTTGTGTTCATAGGAAGAGGGAAATTTGATTGATTTTCAACACAGAAATGAGCTTCCTATTACAGACTCTTACAAGGAATCAGGATGTTGACAAGCTTGTCACGGATACATTGGACAAACTTTTGGTTCTCCGATTTGGAAGGGCCACAGATGTTGTTTGCATGCAACTTGGTGAAATTGTACTCTTATTCTAATCCTCCTGACTCATTTTTGAGTTTTATCAGAGATGCTCCTTCCTTGCATGGAGTTTGCTATTGATCTTGGGTCTCATGCCAACTACTGATTATAGCTTACAGGCAGATACTTTTGATGTAGTCTTTGGGGGGATGATTGTCACTATTGTAATGGTACTAGAAAGGCACCAGCAACCTCATTCTTTGCTTAAACTGCAGGTGGGAGGGGCATGCTTATTCCATTTTTACCATCTATTAAAGACAACTTCTCATTTTTTTTAAAAATGAAATCCTTGTCAATCACCTGAACACGTGGTTTCAATTAGGCACATACACAACACCTAGGTGCTAGTACTCTTGGAAACCGCCCTCTGGTTGATTGGTTTCAGCTAGGTCTACAAACTGCCTTTTTATGCCTATAGAAGACTACAAACCTTGATACAAGCTGGAACATATTCACGTTCCATGTTAATTGAGTAAACTTACTCCATTTTCTAACAAATTCTATCAGGTATAAACTCAACTTGTAGGTTACCAACTACAAGAATACATAATAGCTTGGACAAAATAATAATGAATGGAATTATTTCCAGTTGGTGCATTATTCGTATGTCCTGACAGCGATTCTCTGAGCATGTGAACATTTGTACTAGGATCCCTCTTAAGGAGTCAGAGAAATAATTCCTCTTTTACTGAATTAACAAGAGAGTAGTGCAACTATGAAACCCTTACATCTTCATGATAGGTGATGTGGTGTTTTGATAGCTGGGTTGGTAAAGGATGCTTGGTCACTTTGACGTAATTAGCTTCTACAATTCAGAACCAGATCTCATCCCTTTTTCCATTTCCTTTCCTTCAGTCAAGAGACTGTACAAACAAATATGAGAATGCCTATCATAATCTTGGCATCTAATTGAAAAAGTGGTACAACCATACATGGCCTATTTGATTGGTAGTCCATCAAAAGGAGTCAACCGATGTTGTTACTCAACTGTATGTTAACTAGATTGCAATGAGTTTATGGATCATATCACAGACCAGAGGTTGTGTTATTTTAGATGGAGTGGGTGTAATGGCTTCCCACTACTGACATTTGCATTGGGTTTATCATCCCAACAAACAAACCCATCCTTGCATGTATGCTGAGTAATAGTGAGCAGAGAAGCTCTTAGAAAATTTTGTACCCAGACTTGTAATCTAGATCAGAGTCCTCAAAATTGATTTTGAAGGAAGATAACTTAGTATCATACAAAGTTAGAT
>APFE030525593.1:0-10740 GCA_000404065.3 Pinus taeda
GATAGATAGACATGGAGAGAGAGTGTGTGTATGATTGGGAGGTGAGATAGAGTGATAATTAAGGAGAGACAATGGTAGTTAGAGATATAAATGGAGGGGGGAAGAGTGTTCTTACACTCAAATCAACGCACAATATTAATATAATTACATTTAAATTAATGTACATCATACATATAGTTGCATCAAATCAGAAATCAACATGTACGCTAAAATCAATGCATCTAGTGTAAGGTTTCAAATAGGATTATAAATCGACATCTACGCTAAAATCAACGCATCTAGTGCAACCGATCATATAGGATTATAAATCAATATCTACGCTAAAACTAGTGCATTGAGTGCAAGAAATCAAATAAGAGTAGAAATAAACATGTGGAGTGAAATCAATGCATCTAGTGTAAGGTATTAAATAGGATTAGAACTCAACATCTACACTAAAATCAATGCATCTTGTACAAGTGATCAAATATGATTAGAAATCAATATATAGATTGAACCAATGCATCTAGTCAAACTAATCAAATAGGAGTAGAAATTAACATATACACTACAATAAATGCATCTAGTGTAATGTTTATATAGGATTAAAAATCAACATCTACACTGAAATCAATGCATCTAATGCAAGAATTAAAATAAGATTAGAAATCAACAACTATACTAAAATCAATACATCTATTTTAATGAAAAACTAGAATATTCATGACTTTATAGATCCAACTTCTATGTGTGTATTTGTCTCTATGGGTCTCTCTCTCTTCTTCCCGCTTTCTCCACCTTCCATTCTGTGTCTATCTCTCTTCCTCTCTCATTCTCTCTCTCCCATTCCCTCTCTACCCTGTGTCTCTCTCTCCACGTCTCCATCCCTTTATCTATGTTTCTATTCTTCTATCTCCCCCCCCCATCTATATCTATACCTCCCTCCATCTCTCCTTATTTGTCTCTCTATCTTACACCCCTAAAGACCTCTCTCTCTCTCTCTCTCTCTCTATATATATATATATATAGCTTCCTCCCTCCCTTTATTTTTTTCTTGATGGTTACCTCTTTCCCCCTCCATCTATATCTTTGTCGTAGCCCCTAAACATAAACATTCCATCCCCATATATATCTATCTATTTCTCTCTCTCTCTCTCTCTCCCTCCCTATTCCTCTCCATCTCGCTATCCCTCTCTCTCTCTCTCTCTCTCACTCTTTCTCCCCATTATCTCTCCCTATCTATCCCTCTTCCTCCCTCCCTCTCTTTTCCTTTGTCTTCTTCCATCTCTCCCTTCTCTATCTATATGTCTATATCCCCTTGCCTTTCCTTGTCACTTCGAAAACATACACTCTCTCAACATACATATCTATCTCCATCTCTCTCCCTTCCTCTTCCTCTCTCTCTTCTCCTCCTCTCCCTTGCTCTTCCCCTTCGTTCTCTCTCTCTCTCTCTCTCACACACACACACACACCATCTATCCCGTGTCACTACCTCTTCCTATCCAACTTTTCCTCTCTATGTATTTCTTCCCCTTCGAACCCCATCTCTCTCCCACCTCCCTCTATCTCTCCTCCCCATCACACTCTCGCTCTCTCTCTCTCCACCCTCCAACTTTGTCACTATCTCCATCTCTCTCTCCTTCTTTCTGTCCCCCTCACTCCCCCCTCCATATCTATGTCTCCATGTCTCTCTCTTCCCCTTCTTGCTCTATCTCTCTCCTCTCCTCTTCTCTCCCTTCCCTTGTCTCCTATCTCCCTCTTTCCATCTACATCTCTCCCTTATCAATCCTTCTCTCTACCTCTATCTCTCAACGTTGTTTTTCTTCCCACCCCCTCTTTCCCCCTTCCAACACCATCTCTCTCCTCTCTCTCAAGTCCTGTATTTTCCTTCCTTTCTCTCCCTTTCTCTCCCACCTTTGTGTGTCTCTCTCCCCCATCACACACACACTCTCTCTCAACCCTCAAATAATGTGACTATCTCCCTTTGTCTCCCCTTCTTGATCTCCCCCTATCTCCCCCCCACCATATCTATGTCTCCCTATATCTCTCCCCGTTCCTTCCCTATGTCTATCCTCTCCTATTCTCTACCTTTGCTCGTTTCCTCTCTCCCTCATTCCATCTTAACATCTCCCTTATCACTCCCTCTCTCTCTCCACCTCCATCACTCAATGTCTTTATTCTTCCCTTGGTCTGTTTTCCCATGAAAATACATCTCTCTCTCTCCTTCCCTCTCTCCTCCTCTCTCCCCCTTCCTCTCTCTCTTCCTTCATCTCTCCTCCTCTCTCTCCCACATCTATGTCTCTCTCCTATACTCAGTTCCCCCTCCATCTCACTCTCTCTCTTAAATATGATCCCATTGTATTATATTTAAAAGAGTATATAAAATAAAAATATACAATTGGTTGTAAAATATTAAGCTTATCTTTTGGATCAAACATTTCAAAGAAAATACAATGCCTTATCTTTCCTCTATCATTGTTAGTCACTTTTTTTCTCTATTTGCATGGATCCCTCTTTAAAATGGGCCTAGATCCATTTAAACTTTAGATCTACCAAGGGACTAGAGGAATGATATCTCTTGAGATCTCTTTGAATATCAACATATTTGATCCCTCTTAGGACTCTCGAGTTAATATGCATCTAGTCTCATAGTAAAGACCATTTGTATAGAGGAGCTCTCACCGTAGTATGGTAGAAATGTTGTAATGTAATGTCATGTAATGTAACCATTCTATCTTCTTTAAAATAAAAACAAAAATAACCTTATGTAAAAAAAATATTTAAGTATTAACATGTGTAATTAAGTAAACTTAACTTCATCAAGTTACTCTTTAGTAAAAGTCTTTCGGTAGAAATCACATAACAAACTTTTTGTCTTTGATCACACTCGTTGGTAATCACCCTAGTTGGTTAATTAGGTTATGTGATTTCTACTTTGATCTTAATTTTTTGGATGGTTTAGATCAAACTAGTTGAATCATAAAAGCCTCAATTTAGAAGTTACCCTTTGTTTTTTAGCTCCAAGCGTAAGAATCCCTATTGTATTGAGCTAGGGTATTCATGTTGAATATAGCCTATTTAAATAGGGAAAATTAAAGTAACCTAAATCCAAACCGTTGATCTACCAAGGATCAACTCCCTTGAGATATAATTCTATCTCTCTACGTGCTTGGTAGATCGAGAGTTAAGATGGATCTAAGTGCTTGGTAGATGCAAGTTAAGATGGATCTAAGCTCGTTAGTTAATATCTTAGTCATAATTTCACTTTGAAAAAAGTTATATATATGATGCACAAGTTTGTGGGAACCTTGGAACCTCTAACCGTTAGAAGTTATTGCTTAATTTGCATCAAACATAAATTGAAAATGATAATATTATATATAAACCCCCAAAAGAATTTATTTAAATAAATTAAAAGTTATTCTAATATATTTTAAAGACCCAAATATATAATGTATAAAATGTCTTTTTACTTTTAATGAATAAATGGATTCAAGGTGGTTTGAAAACTAAATAACTTAATCTTATGGCTCTTAAACATCTCTGCTATATTTTGGAGAATTTGACCAAAAAAAAATGCCAAAAAACCACTACACCAATATAGACCATGCTCATTCTAAATTTCATTCTAAAATTTAAATAAATTAAAATTGATTTGAAAACAATGCTTTGCTTTTTCTAAATGCAATAATTGCTATATAATATTTACTATATTTATAGTATAAATATTAATTTATATTTTTCATATTAAGCAGCATAGATCCATGAGTACAAATCTAACATGATTAACATAGAAATATTTTCGAAAAGTATAAGATTTGAACATTTCATTCACATATTTTTTACTTTAAATTACTTTACAACATATTCATTTTTTTTTCAATTATAACGAACATTATTTTTCTATATAGAAGATAATTTTAATTTTTCATTTTTATTTTAAAGCTACACAAATGGGCTCACAAACTTATATATCCCCTCATACTAGGTTGTGAAATGAGCATCTCTGCTAGATCCATCTTTACTCTGGATCTACCAAGCGCTAAGAGGGATCAAACCTTTTTTCACTCTATGCTAGTTTAGCAAGCCTTGAGAGGGATCAAACTCTTTTTCACTCTATGCTAGTTTAGCAAGCCTTGAGAGGGATCAAACTCTTTTTCACTCTATCCTAGTTTGCATATCACCCACGCATAGTAGATCTAGAGTAAAGATGGATCTATGTTGGTTTAAATCCCCCATTTAAATACCCTACATTCCACATGAATACCATGGGTCAATACCATTGGTTCTCAATACCATGGGTCATATGTACTTTTATTAATATTAATATTATGGTTGATAATTTAATCACATTGTAAGGATTGAGTCTATGTTTGGAACCAACTAATGTGGTTCATCCTCATGGTAGGGTGAGAAACCAATCCATGTGAGCGAATAAATACTAGGGAGGCATCATTGTTCAGGGTAATCGTGTGGTATCCCCTACATAGGAGCATCATTGTTCTGTGTAACCATGTGGTATCCCCTACATAGGACAAATAGGAAGGTCGATTAAGCATAGGAATACATAGTAGGGCAATCATGTGGTATCCCCTACATAGGAGAAACAAGAAGGTCGATTAAGTAGAGGATTAGTGAACATGCTAAGGATTGAGTCGAACTTTCGAACCAACTAATGTGGGATTGGGTCGTCTTTTCAAACCAACTAATGTGGTTCATCCTCAAGACAAGGTGAGAAACCAATCCATCTAAGTGAATAAATAGTAGGGACACATCATTGTTTGCGGTAATCATGTAGTATCCCCTACATAGGAAAAATACGAAGCTAGATTTAGCAGAGGATTAGCGAACATGCTACTCACATTAGACATAATGGCTCTTGTACTTCAACACTTTCAAAACATGGTCAAAAATCAAAACATCATGTCTACATTGAAGAATCCAAAGTCATAGCTAGAATTGATCATTTCCACCATAGGAAACTAAGGGAAGCGATTGACATTGAGAGGCATGCCAAAACCGCAATAGGGACGATGGCTAGAAATTAAGTAAAAGTTGTATCCTAGCACTCCCTTCTCAACTCCTTCTCCCTCTCCTCACCCTTGTCATTTTTCACTTCAGTTATTTTCTATCTTATTTTTATTTTCTTTCATTATGCTCATAGTATTGCCTTGGTCACTTTATTTTCTTTCCTACTTGATAAGTTATGCTCTATCATTTTGAATCTTCTATCAATTGTTCTTATAGAGCTTTTGGTTAGACATAACGAAATAAATATAAATATAACACTATTTTCAATAATAAATTTAACTTGCAGCCATGATCATGTTCCTCAACTTGTCGTTATGATGAACCACACTCGTTGGTTCGAAACATGTCGAAAAAAGTATTAGGATGTGATTTTAGCAGAAAAATCTTCTCATTAAATTTGATATGGATCACAAGGTTAAATCAACAATCCAAATAAAATATATTTTGAATCATTCCTAACAATAAAGTTTCACCCAAACATTCTTTAATTAAGTCACTCCAAACTACTAGAATCTTGAATACTTATCTTACAACATAGTATTATATAAATTGATAATTAATTAGATACAACTTATTATTATTATTAGTTAAATTAATTATTTTAATAATATTACTAGTCAACCATAACTAGTAATTATATTATTACTAGTTTAATATTATTATTTAAATGGAGATAAATGAATTATTTTAATATTATTATCGAATAATTTATTTTTCAACCAAATTATTATTATAAATTAATTTTAATAATGTTACCAACTAATTTAAATATAACAGCTAGTTTTCCACCTTATTCACATTATTCTACCCTAACTTTTAATATTGTATTAATAAATTATGGTGAGATAGTATTATTATTTTTAATTTATATTAAGTGTTTTATTATTTAATAATTTATATATATTATGATAACTACTAGTTTTCTACCTATCTCACATTCTCACATTGAATAGCTTAACCCTAACTAATAATATTATGTAAATAAGTTATTCTTAGATTATTTTATTATTTAAATTGATTAATAATTTATAAATTTCAATATAGAATAATTATTTATTACATAGCACTTATTTTCTAACTATATTCTAGTTAATTTAATAAATTTCTCTTCATCACATATTCCTAAATATTTTTTATTTCACCATCCCCTAATTTTCAGTGGCTTAGAGTGGACAATTATGTCTGAGATTGATTGTTTTCTCACCTTGTAGGACCCAGTCCTTACAATGTGTTTAATGTGAAAGACTAACATAAGGTTAATAATGTTCTTTTGCATGGTATTAATAATAATTTGGCCCCTCCTATTTGTAGGGTTCACCTAAATAAAACATCATTTTTGAGTGTTGGTAAAATATAAATTGAATTATGGAGTAAATATAAAAAAAAAGTTTTATTTATTTAGCATACTTCTAGTTTATTTATATTTTTATTAATTTACCATAACTCTTTTCTAAATATGGTATTTGGCCCACCGTATTTAGCCCATGGTATCAAAATGATATTTGTCCCATATGGTTCACTTAAATAAAATGTCATTTTTTAGTATTCCTTAAATATAAAATATAAAGAGGTTTTTATGGA
The DNA here is from genome assembly GCA_000404065.3 of Pinus taeda. Classification (NCBI taxonomy): domain Eukaryota; kingdom Viridiplantae; phylum Streptophyta; class Pinopsida; order Pinales; family Pinaceae; genus Pinus; species Pinus taeda. The sequence goes on from APFE030525593.1 coordinate 6,592, forward strand.
CTAAATATAAAAAGAGGTTTTATTTATTTACCATACCTCTAGTTGATTTACACGTTTATTTATTCACCATACCTTTGGAGTAAGTATAAAAAGAGGTTTTATTTATTTACCATACTTCAATTTTATTTATATTTTATTTATTTCTCATACCTATCTTTTTAATGTTCATAAACCTCTTTATATTTTAAATTTATATTGTGTTTATACATAATAATAATTAGATTGATTGCGTATGGTAAATAAATAAAACAATTTTTTCTTTTTTATATTTACTCAATAATTCACTTTATGTTACTCAAAAAAGTTGTTTTATTTAGGTGACGCCTATTGGCCAAATTATTGTTAATAGCATGCAAAAAAACATTATTAACCCTATTATTAATATTAATAAAAATAAAGATGGCACATGGTATTGACCCATGGTATTGAGAGCCAATGGTATTGACCCATGGTATTAAGGTGAATATAGCAAATTAAATGATCATATATCAATATTTACTTTACATCTACTAAGCACGATCAAATATCTTCATACACCAACTCGCATTGAGAAAAAAAAATATCTTGATAAACCACTAGCATAGAGTGAAAAAAATTATCTTGATATACCACCTAGCATAGAGTGAAAAAGAATTATCTTGATATACCAACTAGTATAGAGTGAAAAAATATTTGATTCCTCTGGGGGCTTGGTAGATCAAGAGTAAAGATGAATTTATGTTGGTTTCTAAATAGGGCCTACATTAGATTTAAAAATGTTAAATGTTAAACATTACATGTTAAATGTTTGCATTTTCATTTGCATTTACATTTAGGTTTACATGTTTATTTGAGACATATCCCATACTCGATTGTGGAGCGCCTCTTGGCGTGATAATATCAAATTGTATAAAAAAATTTGAATTTAAAAGTTTGTATTTCTTAAATAACTAATTATAATATTGAAATTACTTAATTTGGGCTAATAATTATATAAACATATTTTTGAAAACATTTTTATTTATTTATAAGTTTTTAGAATTAATTGTTGTGACTATTAATGTTTGACCCAGATATTATTTTTGTTTTATTATATTATTATATTGATTTTATTAATTGTTCTATTGTTTTGATTGTTTATGTTTGATCTAAATATTATGTTTATTTCTAGATATTGATTCATCAAAATTTTCCATTTGATTAATTGTTTTCCTTAATTGAATATAAACAATTATTTCTTTATATTAAAATATTGTTTATTTAGTCAAATCTAACCTTTATATTATAACAACTAATTTTTTTTCTCCTAATAACTTGATGCCAAGATCTTGTTTTTCATCTTCTCTTGAGATGAACCACCCTTGAGGGTTTGAAAAGTGTTGACAAATCTGTGATGAGATGTTTTATTATTTTTCATAATATGGATCAAAGAAGCCTAAATTCAAAAGTTTAATATTGTTAAATTTCCATGAAAATTTGTAACTACTTAGATGAATATTTGAAAAATAGGACAACTAGATATACTTCGAAAATAATGGAGAAATGGTAATATTTATGATTTTGAATGTAATTAGGAATTAGTTCCTATTTTCTAGCAGGTTGTTTCATCTCTCAAACTAAAGGCCATTGCTTAAGATTTGTATAGATTTATTTGTGAATTCAGCCATTGTGTAAGACTTGTATAGATTGATTTGTGAATTCAGTGAATTGATTGAGCCATGTGGGCACCTTAATGGTCTCCTTACGTAGGGACTTCTAGTTTAACTCATTTTTTTTTCTTCCTATTTTTCTAGTTTGTAGGAGAGCATGTGAGGTGGTGGACAAAACCAAGCATCGGTGTGTGTCATACCCACAAGCTCGGTCTCCTTACCTAGGGACTTCTAGTTTAACTCATTTGTTTTTTTCTTCCTATTTTTCTAGTCGATTTGAGAGCATGTGAGGAACTAGACAAAACCAAGCATTGGTGTGTGTCACACCCATGAGATGAGAATTTCTTATGCGCGATGGAGGGGTGGAATATATTCAGTTAAAGGCGATGAGCTAGCATGTGTGACGAGCGAGGTATTCAATTAAATACACTTGGGAAAACATGCAGTGATGAGTTGTGATGAGGCATTGGGAGAGTCGAAAAACCGGAAATCAGAAAATCGCTAGGTATGGGAACATGTGATGAGTTTATAAGAAGGGTGGAAAAATCGAATGAGTCGGTGGGCCGACATGCAGAATAAAGGTTCGGGTGAGCCGACACGATCTTTGATATTCTCGTGGACCATTTACATGGATGGCCTCGGGAGATTGACCCACCCCTCTTAGGTCCCTATAATATTAGTGGTTACCCCATTACTATTGTAGTTGTATCCCTTATTAATATTACTATGCCCCTTTTGTCCCCAAATTGTTATTACTATGCCCCATAGAATCCCTTTATTTTTATTTTTGTGGCTTTATATTATTATTGTTAGGTCGGGTGGGTTATATTTTGACTCATTAGACTCCTATATATACAATGGAGGTTTTGTCATTTGAATCATCAAAGAATTGTTCATTTATGTAATGTAAAGGAGGTTGCCCCCTTAAAGAGGCTGAATTATAAGGTGTTGATCTATCTTTTCTATCCTTTTGTGAGCTCATTTCATAACATTTGGAATGAAAGCTTTAGTTTCTAGGGTTTCACTGCTCCAAATAGGTCATTGTGTCATTTTTTGTATAACTTTTTTTCTGCGATGTTTCAGAAGCTAACAAAAAACCCATTTGAGACAAAATCGCACTAAACCTCGGATCCAAAATTTAGATCCTTTCACACTATATTTGTGGAGATATGATCTCAGGAAGTTGGTATTTTTGTAGACGCCTAATTTTCATTCCAAACAAGTGACCTAAGGAAAATCATCATAAATTTCTCTCTGAGCATTGGATTGAAATTTCATAAGAAGGTACAGAAAGAGGAAGGACAATAGATTCTTGTATACATTTTTCAGAGCGAAAGGTAAAAACAGTGACTTGTGGCATGTCATACAAGTTCACTCTACTGAACTAGTCTATTATTAGGTCACTGTGGGAGATTTGGCATAACTCTTCCCTGGAGAATCCAATTTGGATTAGACTGGCGGGATTGGAAAGAGGACGTAGAGGGCTACCGCAGATCACAATTTCAAAACTAGATGATTTGGAATAGATATACATCAGATTCAATATCAATCTCCTACAAAGTGAAAAAAGGTGTGTAGTTTTTTTAAACTATTTGCATAAGCTTGGTTTGAAAAACTAGTTTGAAGGAATTCAAAGGGCATAGTAAAGCATTATTATTGGTAATTGATTCGCTAAGGAAAGAAAATACAAACACCTAGTAAGCAACCTTAAAGCTCTAACATGACTCATGAAGAAGAGGAAGAAATGCAACATGATATATCAAAATTACGAGACCAACTGCAACAAGTGTCACTTGCACAAAAATTAACATAATCTAAGATGGATTGTTTAAAGAAGGATGTAGAAGCTAAGATGGATGGTTTAAGTAAAGGCGTAGTAGCTAAGATGGACAATTTGAAGATAGATTTGAGGACAAATTTGAAGACAGGCATGGAAAATTTGAAGGGAGACATGTAAGATTTGAAGACAGATTTGAAGACACATTTAACAAAGTTTGTACAAGAAATGCTTACTAATGGTGAAAGGGTAGTAAAGAAAACTCATGATAAGAACAAAAGAAATGTCAATCATCATTTCATAGACTCTAATGTTTGATCGAAGACCCACCATATTCCAAAAAGCAATATGAGGAAGTTTGATGGCAAGGATCCTGCAACATGGATATTACAGATGGAGCAACTTTTCGATCTCAATAATAATAATGTGCAAATCACACAAAAGGTACGTATGGCAACTTTATATTTGGAACCAAATCAGTTTGTATGGTATCAATGGCTTTGCTCTCGTAAACAATTTATCACTTGGGAAATTTTTATGGAAGAATTGATGGCACATTATGAGGATACAAAAAGCAACACTTTTTTTAGCCAATTGATAAGTCTCAAAACAAAAGGGTTCAATAATGGAGCACATTGAGGAGTTCCAAAAATTGAACATAAGGGTAAAAGATATTCCAGAGGAGCATAGGATTGATGTGTTTATAGGGTATTTAAAGGATAATATCCAACATGATGTTCGCCT
>APFE030525594.1:14920-35890 GCA_000404065.3 Pinus taeda
CAGATACGATGGTTATGTGGATCCGCCGAGTTTTATAACCATAATATATTAATCAAATCTGCTCATAAATTCTGTAGGATCATTTTCCACCAAACACGCTGTATTGAAGGCTATTCCAGCTCACACTACAATTATTCCAGATTTACCTTAATCATGGAAAACAAATTGCGCAGATTGCTACCAGTTTATGCCATTACACAAAGAAAACAAACGCATCATATTCATGAGTCCATCATACATTGAAACACCAAATACTAATTTTATTCATAAATAACAGTGAAACAGAGATTCTGTCTTTTGCCCCAAATTAACCAAATAAAAAACACACTGATACACTCTGTCACAATATCACAGAATCTGAGCACTGTTTTTTTTTTTAAACACCCAAACTACTACTTATCTGAGCTTTTCACTCCACACTCAAACTATACACACATCAGTATCGCCCTTCTCCTCCCTGCGACACACAAACTCTAATCCCTCTAAAAAGAAATCCCCCGAGTTCATTACAATTTTTCTTCTATTTATTCTCCTAAATTATCTAACAGAGTTTTCTATTTTTTCAAGAAAAAACAGAATTCTTCTATTCCGTTGTTTTCCAAGCACACCTAGACAAACAGCTCCATCTCAAAATCCAAAATAAGCTAATCTTCTATTTATTACAATAACAAATTATTTGAGGAATCCAACCTCCTCAGTAAACTAGATTTTAACACACAGTAATGAAATTCACCCTGTGAAGCCACAACATGTGACCATTCCATCACATTGCTGGCTGGGTCTGGATGCTCCTGCATCAGACTCCCAAAGTTTAAATTAACCATGATCTCCCGATCATGCATTTCATGCCTGTGTCCTCCTGGATCCCATACTTGGTTTGATAGTTTGTCCTTGATTACTGCTGTTGTTGTTTGTTCCTCAAGTCTTTCGCCTTTGTGCTGCAATGCCTCACTATCTGCTGCTGTCATTTTCTCATATTTCGTTGTTGTTTTGCTTACTCTAATTTGCAATTCTTCATTCCTTGCTGGCTTCCTCATCAAAAGATTCGACTTATACAAATCTGCTATCTTATCTGGAAGTTCTCTCAAAAGTTCTGCACCATCTTTACTGGCTGCATTGTCCGCAATAGCGGTCTTTAATCTTCCTGCACTCTGGCTTTCTTCAAGATCAATGATCTTCAATGACACAGTGTATCCTTTGAATTCAAAAATTCTTTTGCCATCCTCCTTAATCTGCATATGACTATGAGTAGCCATTTCTTCAACAGTCTTCAATAACGGTTTATCTTTCCTTAAGTCACTGTGACCTGCAAACACACAACAACCTTTAGTTTTCAAAATACAATACCTTCAATTTTCTTTTGATGCTTCAAGCACCAATCCTCCACCATAGATCTTTGGGATCTCAGCTGATCCTTCTTGCGGTGACTTCAAATCAATATGAATCTGTTCTAGTTTCCTGAACTCATTCATCAGCTTGCTATTCCACCTCCGTTGCAATAGCTTCCACTTCACCCTTTTCTTCAGTCTCCATCTGTACCTTCGATCTTCACTTATCTTTCTTTGTACTATCAGACCCATTTCTGGTTCTTCATTCTGCTGCCAACTTCTACACTTTTGCAATTTAAGGCTTTCCTCAAATTCATTCTCACCTTCATATAATCGATGCTCAATTTCGTTGATTTCAGCATCATATTTAGTAATGTTGTCTTTCGCACCTTTTCCTCCATTAAGTTCTGTAGGCTTTGTTTCCCCTTTTGGTTCCTCGAGTAATCTTCCCAAGAATTCTATCTCCTTGTAAAATCTCTCCAGTAGATCATCACAATTTTCCTTCTCAGCTTCATTCTTTTCCTGGCATTCTTCCTGAGTTGACCTGCTTTCTACATCATCATATTGTAAGCATCTTTCATCAATTCCATTAAACAAATTCATCGGTTTACCTTTTTGTAGTCCCGCTATGGAATTGTCTTCAGACCGTTGGTTTATATCAACCTTATCTGACTGTTTCATACCGAACAGGATTTCATCTATGAACTTCTTCTGTTGCAAATGATCAACACCTTCTTCCTCTAAAAAGGATTCTTCATCATATTTTACCTCAAGATCTACATTCCTGGTGAGAACTTCATCCGGCTGTCCACCATCCTCTGCATATCCTGCAAACATACACAAACTGCAAGAATCAAAATCACAAGGCTTCATTGCCTCATCTGCTTCCTTTGTCAACATATCTTCAAATTGTTCTGAACTCTGCCAATAATCCATGAGATCTTCAGCTGACCTCTCATTATCCTCTTCTCCCAACATCTCACCCTGTTCTGGTCTACAAATGGAAACTTCCAATTCTACCTCTGCTTCTCTGAGTTTCTCTGATTCCTCTTGAGCACTCAATATCTGCTCAATCTTCCTCAATTCTTCTGCTATCTCTGACTTCACTTGTTGATTTCTCCTTTCTCGTAGCCTTGGCCACTTTACTCTTTTTCTCAAGGTCCAAACACTTTTCTACAGCATCCTCATCAATATTCCAATCTGGAAATCTATCTCAGCTTTCTCTCGGTCAAACTCTTCTTGACTCATCCTCATGCCATCTTCTTTGGCATCTTCCTTTCTGCTGTGGCTCCCTTGTGAACTTCTGCTATGACTATTTGTAGTCATTTCCGGCTCCTCTCTTTCCATGAGCTCCTCGCACCTCTGCATCAAGCCTCTGCAACAGTAAGTCCTCCTTACTGCAATCTTACCTCACTAAGCTCTCCTCACTCAGTCTTTTGGTAAGCACGATCCCCTGTCTGGAATCTTCTCCTGAGCAACACCTTTGCTCCCTCTAGGCTTCTGCAATCTCTCACTCTCTCTTTCGAAGACACTTCAATTGTCCTCTCTGTCCAATCTCTGATTGGAATCTTTAGGTTCACTGCCACTTCTGCTTTTAAGAACGCATCTGGTTCTTTCCGCTGAGACTTTCTTCACTATGCCTGTGCTGCCATCTTTATCAGTTTCACAATCTGACATTCATTCACCACATGCAATTAACTAAATAAATAAAAAAAAAACTTGAATCCTTTCCCAGAGCAATCCCAGCTCTTCAACAAAACCTTCTATCTTCATTCAGAAAACAAACATTCTTCAATTTACCAGAGCCAAGCTCTGATACCAAAAATGACGCAAGCCTAAAGCTTGCAATTCCCAGGAACTTCATCTCTGGTCTTACCCAAAGAATTCAACATTATATACCCAAGTCAAAACCTTAACAGGTGGCAAATTCATACAATACCACTTTCTGAACAGTCATTTACAAATGTTTCAGATAAACTCCAACCACTGCTTCTATACCCACCACAATGGCGGTCAACCACGAGCCTCAAATTAGATTAACTATTTTTAGTCACATGCCATCAGATCTTGGATATATAGAGCACTGGATTAGCATTACAGGACATATGCCGCAAACATTTTTTGAATACCTGGATAGGATTTAACTATAAAATCCAGCTAAAAAACATGTTCTGAAAAAGGAATTTGAGAATACAATCAATCACAAGTAATGCAGCATGCAGTGTCCGACACTTCTCTTTGTCTGAAACATCAGCTTTGCTTTATTTTCCGTGCTTCCATTAATCGGAAATCACTTGTCAAAAACAATTGAGGCAATTGTAAATGACATGAAACCCCGACGAACCTTATTTCTTTTAGCTTTCGGCCAGAGGTCTCCTTTTAAAGCACAGGTAATGTTGAATTCTCCGCCAGTAAACACGGCACAAGCACTTCACTGTTTTATATCACGCTCAGAATGTAAAGGCCTTGTGGGAAAATGGTCATGAAATAAAAACCAGGTAACTCTTAAAAGAAAACCGAATCCACCTTACTCTGCTTTGATTGCAACACCTTCAGGATGCGCCTTGCTTTAATTAACCTTCCGCACGCAGCTTCTGACAAACGGATCATTGCTAACAAATGGTTTAACACCATTTAAGACTGCTTCAATCCTCTTATTAACACAGGTCTTCACGATAAACCACTGCCCTGATGATAGCGCGAGAACCAATATTTAATGTTGATCAGTCCCACGCTTTTAATAGATCTGCTAATCGGCAGTCTTCAATGTGCTCTCCAACTTTCGTTGTTTCAATAGTCCGATCTTTACACGGGCCAATGCAATATTCTTGCTAGCGATTACAAATCACCGTGATTGATGTCACTCTTTAACAATCGAATCCCAATTTCTCCTATACAGAGCGAATCTCCACTTTCAGATGCAATTACAATCAAGGATCGTAGGTTGCTAATCCGAAGTAATATCAATCTCCCTTCCGTGGTTTGAAAGCACTCCAAACTCTGATTTACACCAATATGACATCAACCGCAATTGCAATTGATATGATTAGATAACACCGCCGATTTACCTAGACTCGGAACTCAGATACGATGGTTATGTGGATCCGCCGAGTTTTATAACCATAACATATTAATCAAATCTGCTCATAAATTCTGTAGGATCGTTTTCCACCAAACACGCTGTATTGAAGGCTATTCCTGCTCACACTACAATTATTCCGGATTTACCTTAATCATGGAAACAAATTGCGCAGATTGCTACCAGTTTATGCCATTACACAAAGAAAATAAACGCATCATATTCATGATTCCATCATACATTGAAACACCAAATACTAATTTTATTCATAAATAACAGTAAAACAGAGATTCTGTCTTTTGCCCCAAATTAACCAAATAAAAAACACACTGATACACTCTGTCACAATATCACAGAATCTGAGCACTGTTTTTTTTTTTTAAACACCAAAACTACTACTTATCTGAGCTTTTCGCTCCACACTCAAACTATACACACATCAGTATCGCCCTTCTCCTCCCTGCGACACACAAACTCTAATCCCTCTAAAAAGAAATCCCCCGAGTTCATTACAATTTTTCTTCTATTTATTCTCCTAAATTATCTAACAGAGTTTTCTATTTTTTCAAGAAAAAACAGAATTCTTCTATTCCGTTGTTTTCCAAGCACACCTAGACAAACAGCTCCATCTCAAAATCCAAAATAAGCTAATCTTCTATTTATTACAATAACAAATTATTTGAGGAATCCAACCTCCTCAGTAAACTAGATTTTAACACACAGTAATGAAATTCACCCTGTGAAGCCACAACATGTGACCATTCCATCACATTGCTGGCTGGGTCTGGATGCTCCTGCATCATGGACCGACATTTGGACAACTTTAGAAGGAGTGAAAGCAAACCCTAGACCTAAAGCCTAGTGACCAAATTTTGCTTGAAGACTCTTTGAAATGACAAAATTTGACCTTGACACTCTGAGACCACTTTGTAAGAGCATATTTGATCACTGGAGGAAGGCTAGAAAAAATGACACTAACAGGTTCCATATTAGTATCTTGGTTCAGCAAGAAACTGAGTTCGATTGCTTTATCTACAACTGAAGCGGAATATGTGGTTGCTGCATCTTGCTGCACTCAACTCCTTTGGATGATGCAGACCTTGCAGGAATTTCAAATCACTTGTACACCACCTATCTCCATCTTATGTGATAATACAAGTGCAATCAGCATTTCAAAAAACCCAGTCATGCATTCAGAGACCAAGCACATACCGATCAAGTATCACTTTCTCAGGGAACAAGTGCTTGAACAAAAGGTCAAGTTGGAGTATGTTCCTTCTAAGGAACAAGTTGCTGATATACTCACCAAGCCATTACCCAGGGAGACCTTTGAATACCTCAAGAAAAAGCTGGGGGTTGTTGATGCATCATCTTGTTGTTGAATCTCATCTGTTTCAGAGATTGTTGATTGTACGCAAGTTTCATATGGGGTATACGCGTACATTTGCTAGGTTGCGGATTGGTCGAAGATCGAATGGCACAGGTTCAGGGGGAGCATATAATGCATTGTTGGCATTATGGTAGAATATATTCACGCTGACCTAAATATTGTTGCAATATGTCTCTATCTCTTTCACGGTCATTTATGGTGTTTGGTGGATTGTGGTTCTTCTTGCAGACATCTCTTTCCTTTTACAGATCTGGTTTATCAGGGGGAGCATGATCAGCAAAGAAAAGGCTTAAGCATGTTCTCAGGGGGAGCATAACCCTTTGCCCTTGATGTCAAATGGGGAGAATGACATTGAGGATCTTGATGTTGCCATCAAGTCCAAAAGGGGAGATTGTTGGCATTATGATTCTAGTTTGGCTCTATGGTACAGGTGTTGTACTTGATGGCAACTCACTCAAGTGGCAAAACTCTGTTCAGGCTCTCAAAATGATGGAAAATAAAAGGTTCGCAGGTGCATTTTTCAAAAGGTACGGACCCGCAGGTGCATTGTTCAAAAGGTACGGACCTGCAGGTTCATCGTCCAGGAAGTGCGGTCATACCCGCAAGTTATCTGTTCATAAGGTGCGGTTCCCCAGTTCACTCACTCCAATGCAGAGAAGCGTGCTCACGTGGGGTTTCTTATGTTTGGCCCTTGGTATTTTCCCTGACATGTTTGATCCTATGGTTTTGGTCTATGGTTTTGCATCTAAAAGTATTGATCCAAGGTATTGGGTTCCTAGTATTGAATAGCTATGGTTTTGGACCATGGTTTGAGTAGAGGCTTGCCTATAAAAAGGGAAGGAGATCATTTGGCTAGACATCTTTTTGAAATTTGAATATCCTAAGATCTAAAATTTTGGGTGATTAGTTTTAAAAGCTAGATCTAAATCAAGGAGAAAACTTAAGGTGAATCTATTGTCAAGTCGTGATCTCTCGGGTGCATGAACAGATTTGTGGATCTGACTGACTGTGGCACATTGAAGGACTGTTAATTTGGCCCTAATCAGAAGTTCACAAGCGACCACAGTGTGAGTGCGGGGGTACGTAGCACAGGAGAAAGTGCAGTGTGGGGGTACGCAGCGCAGCAGAAGGCGCAGTGCATGGTACGCACCGCAGGAGAAAGCGCAGTGCGGGGGTACGCAGCGAAGCAGAAGGCGCAGTGCGAGGTACGCAGTGCAGAAGAAGGCACAGTGCATAGGTACGCTATCAATCAAATAGTGAAGGTGCGGATCTGAGCAGAAGTACGCAAGACAGAAGAACGAGTGGTGCGGAGATACACAAAGTAGAAGACCAACCAGTGTGGATCTGCGCAGTTTAGACTCAGAAGAGCTGCGGATATTTGCAGGCCCCTCTTGGTGAAGTTGCAGACTTATCTTGAAACATTTGTTGGCTGTCTTTTATCTATTGCTGCAGAGTTCTGATTTTACATTTATGGTATTACTTTTCTGTTTACAGCATTCTGAAGAGTTGGGTGATTCATTGGTTAAGGAGATTGGGTGATTTGCATGTACTTGATGATTATTTGATCTTCTTGGATCCAGTCTGAAAATTAATGAAACGTGGTCCTTAAAGAAGTAAAATAGCTAAGGGGGTTGTAGCTCCCTTCCAGGAGAGACTGGAAAACGAGAGAGAGTTGTAGCTCTCTGCAGGTTGCAGCCTGCGTACTAGTAAAGGACTGCACCAGTACAAGTCCTTGTAAAAGAAGTTTCTAATTGAAAGAAGATAGAGACATATTGCAGTAGGTCGGTTTTCACCCACATTGGGTTTCCACCTTATATTTGGTGTTCTTTGATGTGGCCTATCTATTTTTTCTTGTTCTTGTTCATTATTATATGGCACTGACATACAAATTAATGATCAATATCTGAAGAATAAATTAAAGTATAAATCTGGAAGGTATATTGAAAAGAATTTGATAATACTGATTCACCCCCCCTCTTAGTATTATTTCCAACAAATTGTGCATATACGCAATATATGCGCATATCTTTTGTATATGTGCATCTACTGTATATGCGCAACTTCCATATATTCGCATAGCTTCCATATATGCGTAAATTTCTTATATGTGCATATCTTCCATGTATGCACGTCTTTTATATATGTGCATCTACCATATATATGCAACTCCATATACAAAAATTGTGCATATACGGAAGATATGTTCATATCTTCCATATATGCGTAACTTTCTTATATATGCATATCTTCCATATATGTACATTTTTTATGTATGTGCATCTACCGTACATGTGCAACTTTCATATATGGAAATTTTTCATATACGAAAATTGTGCAAATAGGGAAGATATGCGCATATCTTTTGTATATGCGAAATTTTTCTATATGCACATCTCTTCCAAGTATATGTGCAACTTCCATATATACACATAACCTCCATGTATGTGAAACTTTAGTATATATAACTTTTGTATATATGCATCTTTTGTATATGCGCAACTTCCGTAGATGCACATATCTTCCGTATATGCGTAACTTTCTTAAATGTGTATATCTTCCATATATGCATGTCTTTTATATATGTGAATGTACAATATATGTGCAACTTTCATATACAGAGATTGCACGTATACAGAAACGTGCACATATAAGAAAGATATGTATATACGGAAGATATGTACATATCTTTTGTATATGCACAATTTTCGTATATGCGCAATTTCCATATACAAAAATTACGCATATACGGAAATTGTGCATATACGGAAGATATGCGCATATCCTCCGTATATTTTTAACTTTCTTATATGTGCATATCTTCCGTATATGCACGTTGTTGATGTATCTGCATCGTATATGCGCAAATTCCATATACATAAATTGCACATATACGGAAATTGTGCATATGTGGAAGATATGTGCATATCTTTCATATATACATAATTTTCATATATGCGCAAATTCCATATACGGAAATTGTGCATATACGGAAGATATGTGCATATATTTTGTATATATATAACTTTCTTATATGTGCATATCTTTCGTATATGCACGTCTTTTATGTATGTGCATCTACCATATATACGCAAATTCCATATACAGAAATTACGCATATACGGAAATTGTGCATATATGCAATATATGCACATATTTTTTGTATATGTCCATCTTTTGTATATGTGCATCTACCGTATATGCACAACTTCCATTTATGTGCATATATTATGTATATGTGTAAATTTCTTATATGTCCATATCTTCCGTATATGCACGTCTTTTATATATGTGCATCTACCATATATGCGCAACTTCCATATACAAAAATTGTGCATATATGGAAGATATTCACATATCTTCCGTATATGCGTAACTTTCTTATATGTGCATATCTTCCATATATGTACATCTTTCATGTATGTGCATCTACCGTACATGTGCAACTTCCATATATGGAAATTTTTCATATACGAAAATCATGCATATACAGAAGATATGCACATATCTTCTGTATATGTGAAACTTTCTATATACACATATCTTCCAGGTATATGTGAAACTTCCGTATATACACATAAACTTCCGTATATGCATGTCTTTTATATATGTGAATCTATAGTATATGCACAACTTCTATATATAGAAATTGTGCATATATGGGAATGTGCATGGTTCTCTTGGGCGTATAGGAGGGTAATCAAGTCACTTTTTCATGATTTTACAAGTAAATCCCCTAAACAACTTTACTTGAGAATTCAGTTAGGCCAAAGGTCATATATGGGGAAAAATGTGCATATACAGAGGATATGCGCATATACGGAAGATATGCGTAGATACAGAAGTTGTGAAAAACTCAAGCCTCCATATATGTGCATGTCTTCCGTATATGCACTTCTTCAGTATAGGCACATAAGATATGCGCATATGGAGGCTGCCAGATATGCCTATATGGAGGATATGGGTATATATGGAAGTTGCACATGCACATGATATATGCACATATCTTCCGTATATGTGTAGCTTTCATATATACGTTTCAAGTATATGTGCATATCTTTTGAATATGCGTATATACGAAAGATATGTAAATATACATAAGATACACACATAGAGAGAATATGCACACATATAAAAGTTCTGCATATACGGAAGATATGTGCAGGTAGAGAAGTTGAGCATATATATGCACTGTTGTGTATGCATATTATGGCAGTTGTGCACAATTTTTTTATATACTTAGCTTTTGTATATGTGCATATACGGAAGTTTCACATATATAGAGGATATATGCATATACAGAAGTTGCGCATATACGGAAGATATGCACAGCTTCCATATATATTTAACTTCCATATATGCGTATATACAAAAGTTGAGAATAACTTCAACCTTCTTATATAATCAACTTTAACCTCCATAGATATGTGAATCTTCTGTTTATGTACATATACGAAAGATATGCACATGCATACAAGTTGCGCACATACGGAAAATATGCGATATGAAATATGCACACATACAGAAGTTGTGCTACCTCTGTATATAAAATTTATGCTTCTTTCGTAAATACACATATCTTCTATATATGTTCAAATCTTCTGTAAATACGCATAACTTCTGTATATGTGCACATCTTCCGTATATGAGCGACTTCCTTATATGTGTATATCTTTAGTATATGTGAAGCTTTTAGTATATCGTAATGATATGTTCATCCACGCATGCAACATCAAATAAGATATAAATATAAAAGTAACTTAACTTGTAAACATGATAATTTGTAAATAATAAAAGAAAAATCCATTACAACTACATTCATCAAAAGTAATGTAACATTAATAGAATATAACATCGCATCCACATAAGGATATAAAATTCAATGAAGATGTTGTCATAAACACAAATCTAAAGTTATTTATTTTTATTCAAAATTGGTCCAACTATACATTTTTCATTTTTACAAAATAGAACCTCATTTCCAACATAGATAATGGAATCTCATGCCCAAAAATGACATAATGGACAAAATAACATCACGATCGATCTAAAGTATATGTCTATAAGTCACCCTCGTCCCTCTTGGCACTCCCAAGTGGATTTCAAAATTGATATCTCTGCAAAAATTACAATAATTAATTAGTTGTAAAAATTGAAAGGCATATAATCAATTTCATTAATTCATGATGATATTTTGATCAAATACTCATTCTCACCATGAGGATCTGAGGCAATGGAGAAGACAACCCTTCCTGGGTAGATGGTGGAGCACTTGGCGACGGATATAGGCATGGTTCAGGGGTGCTGGATAAAGGCATGGTGGAAGTGAAATAGGGAAAAGGTAGTGGGTGTGAGCGACGATACACCCCCACCAGTTGTACGATAGTGGGAATCACTATAGGCTAGAGGATTAACCTATGGGGGAAATTGGAATGTTAAGGGTGGACAATTGAAAAAATGAGAATGGTGGATGACTAAAAGGTAGGGGTGAGCATTGGGAAGGTATTACAGAGGTGGTTATAGGCATGGAAGAATTTATGAAGGCTAAAAGGCGGTGGGTGTGGGTGATGATACATCCTAATTGGTTGTACAATAGGGGGGAGCACCCTTGGGGAGGATATTGGGATGTTAATGGCTAAAGTAGTGTTCCCAATGCTAGATCTTTTTTCAATAGCATGTTCATCAAATAAACGAATTCGATAATTTGGAATGTTGTGAGAAGTGGGTCCCTCAGTTGTAACAATAAAAAAAGTTCAGATAGTTATGCAAATGTGTTGAACATGATAATATATCGCATTTAACATAAAATAATGCATAGCATGAAATTTCCATAGCAATATTGGGTATAATAGAATCTTGCATTATCTCAGGCACGTGGTCCACATTTCTTTGTTTTTGAGAAGATAACTCCAATTGTTCATCCATTCTTTTTTTTCTTGTGTGAACTCGTCCAACCCTTTCAAATTGTAGTTTATCTGTCCCTAATTTTGACTTGCGACCACATCGCCTATTTTCATTTACTAGACTCAAGAAACTATGTTTTCTCTTGGTAGTGATCTTGGATGGAGTTATAGTATTGAAAAACATTTTATTGTATTCTTGACATGCTTTGTCTACCAAATTGTTCAATGCATATGCCTATTCCAAATTTGTAGGTATTATGGATCTCAATTTCTCATGAGTTGATGAGTTAACACGTTTCATCTCATCATCTTCACAGAATGCACTATCTTGTCATGCATTGGTTGATTCAACATTATATGAAAAATTCTCTAAATCATCAATGCTTGTTTCATTATGATAATTCAGATTGGGAAGATAATAAAAGCATGGCGAAAGCTCTGTTTGGATTTCTGGGCCCAATATAGGTGTTTCATTCAAATCAAATAAAATTCCAGGCCTTTCTGTAATGGGATCAGTGACACCAGGTGCTACATTTTCACCCAAAATAGTGTTACTCACTAACATCTCAACTTTCAATACATGTTTATAGATATTTCCATTCAGGGCCCAATTGCAATTGCAGAATTGTAGATTAGAACCCTTATATATGACATTATACCAAATGTCACGAGTATCCTTATTTTGGCTACAAACCCAATAATCATTACTCTTTTCATTACACACACAATCTTCATTTGGGATTTTCTTAGCTCTACACTTGGATGAATTCAATTGTTCCTAGATTTTTCTGGGTCGTACAAGATCAACGTCTTTTAAACGATGCATATGATTGTAATATAATACAACCTTTGTCAGCAAAACATAGATTAACCAATCAACCCTTATGTGGCAGGCATTGTTCTTCTCACATAAGTACCTTTCCTTGATATATCGCTAGTAAGATTCAATTGCATTGTTCGTATCTTGATTGGAATGTGGAAAATTTCTGTATGCTTTTGCCCACATATCTGTAGAAAGAAATTTATTAGTTATATATTAATAAGTATACATGTGACATGAAAAATAGAGTCATTAAAACCACCAATAAGAAGCTTACATATTTTGTTGTTGGCTAACCAAGTAGTTCTAAAATATTCTAAAAACCTTTTTTGTTCACTGAATTCTTCAAATAAGCTTTCAACTTTCTTTTTCACAGATTCATCATCTTTACACATGTGCATGATTTCTCCTAAACCACGAAAAATGCATATTTGGTTTTCCCTTTCTTGGACCTTCTTTCCAACATTCTTCAACCATGCACGACAAACATGCCACACACATAATAATATTGTACACTTGATTGAAGACCTGGAATAACATAATTTTTGGAGAGATTATACATTAACAATATTTTTTATGCCTCTTATAAATATAATAAACACAACACCTTAACACTTCAATTTCGGCGGTAGCATCATCTGTGATGAAGGCAAGAACATGCCAATCTGGTCGCTCTTTGTTTCCAATTGCAAATAAGGCCAACATCCATTTAGAAAGATCAGCTATAGTATTACGTGATGATATCACCCAAGCTACTGGAACTCCATTGTGATGTTCATCGAAAAACATTAAGGTGTAAAGTTGATATTGCATTACAAAAAATGTGCATAATTATATTTATATAAGATACATGCATTAATATGAGGTTAAATAAATGAATCAGATTTAGGATAAATATGTACTCACCCCGTACTTATTTGTAGTAAAGGTTGAATCCATTGAGATAATATTATTGTGAGAGTATTTCAGCATCATTTAACACATCCACTTTGTTTGTATGCCTATGATAAAAGGGATATTTTCAACAATATCTTGTTTTTGGTAGAGGAAAAAACTCTCTGGGTGTACCTTACACCAGCATTCTACATTGTTTGGATCACTTTGATATTTAACATACTCTAGCCTTATGGTATCATTGTAAATGTTAAATATATATTTTCTTGTCATGTATGTATCTCGAGATATCCCTATGTATAACTCACTAGATCCATCCTTCACATCAGAGATGAACTTGTCCCATATCATTGTAACATTAAAACCTCTTTTAATGAAATGTTGGACACTAGATCGCATATCCCTTGTTAAATGTGGTGCATAATTTAATCTCATGGGCCTACCGATTGCATTTGTTCCATGACAAATAACATTGGATTTATCAATATGCCTACATGCAGTATATATTATTACAACATCATCTGGTCTCATTTGAAGTCATCGCACAAAGAAGTGACATTGGCAACCGACTTTAATACTTCCATGTTGATTGCAGTTTGCCTTTGGATCTGATGATCCACCCCTAATTCTCCTTTTCGACTGTGGACCATATGAACACCAATAATTGTACGTAAAAAAATTACTGCAAATTAGATATAATGTTTATGCATATTGAAAAAATTATACGTATCTTGAAAAGGCATATACAGACTCACACAACGTACTCCAGATATGTTGAGTAATTGGTGTGTTTGATATCCTCTATTTTTTTACTTCAATGATTCTGAAGAAGAAATTGAGTGGGTGCACTTTCATTTGATTCCTCTCCACTTATGAAATCATCAAGTCGACAATATGGAATAACTGCAACTTGGTCCCCATCAATCTCTGTCCATGTTAAGTCTTCCGCTGAAAATTGTATCACATCTTCTGGGTCTTCAACTTCCAACTCGTTAATCCTCTCCCACTTAGTCATTCTTAAAATACCTATACAAATTGCATTGAAAATAATTTAGTTTGAGTAAATATTATGGTCTTGATCAATGCATAGCGTACTAAGCATGGAAGTCGCATTTTTAGGTAAATATTTTATACTTTTCACGTAAACCACTTTGGGAATAAGTAATATTGAGGGGATCTTAGATGACATTGTACAATAAGTAAGATCATAAGATATTGGGTCATTAATAAGCTTAAATATTTCTGACAAATTTAGACTAACTATGTATGACATATGAATTCTTTCTAGAGGTGGTGCCACCATGTTATTGTCAAGGGGCAACTTGTATGAGTCATTGAGCTGGAAGGGGTCAAAGGGAACTGCCTAACACTAACACATGAGATGGTGCACTAATGGGTCCCTTCAAATAGGGATGAAAGGGAGAGACATAAAACCTGTCCCCAACAAACCCCCCAATATCAAGAGTAAAACCACTAAAAAACTTTATGAATTAAGACAAGAGGAAATCCCCTCTATTAAATCTTCTTTGAGAAAAAAATACACGGTGGTGGTGACTTAGTAATGTTATAGAATAGGATAGGGACTCAACTAGGATAGAATAGGATCAACTAGCTCAAAAAGACAAGACTCACCAAACCACACCTCATTTTGCAATATAGTTCCTCTAGCTAAAAAGCCAAAGCCTATAACCATCATCCTTGAAGAATAAAGGGTGGCATTGATTTGCATATATATTGATCAAAGAATTATTCCCCCTTAAAGCATCCAAGAAGTTAACCCTAGATAGCTTTTGGATACCTCCTTCGTCCACTTTAGTATTAGAGCCAAAAGAGTGCTCAATGGAGTAATGTGAACCATACGCCTTGTTACATTCTAAAAATTCATCACCACCTTCAAATTTTGAAAACCAAAGTAAAATGAAGCTTTCAAAACTTCAAATAGTGCACAATATTCAACATAATTAATTATTGAAATATCAAGAACCCAAAGAAATGCACTTTCAGTTAATCCTATAGGATCTATAATAACCCTTGTATCACCCACCAACCCACTTTATAACATGATAATTAGCGAGTTAAGAAAATTAGTAGAGTTTTTAGAATTTTAATTGAATCATTAATAATTATTAATGGTAGGATTTAATATTCTAGAATTTTTATGTTCTTTTTGTCTTTTTAATTAAATTGACTAATTAAAAAAATGCCACATAACCAAGTGTATTAGACTTGCCTTCATAATTTGCACCTAATCTACCCATTAGTACCATTTTTCTACCCATTAGTACCATTTTTATACCCATTAGTTCATTAGTTAATTTATTAATTTTCTAAGTAATAAAAATCATTTTTAAATAATAATAACATAATTCAAAAGCATAATATAGTTAGCAATTAAATATTAACATATAAGACCTATATGTGAGATAAACAACTCTTTCCATACAAGAATTTCACTACTTAATTTATAAAATAAAAGTATACATATCTTCCGCTCCTTTATATTCAAATATAAAACATATAAAATAAAAAAACACATAATGTTTAGCCAACTTATTGGAGTTACAATTAACTAGTAATAATTTAATAAAATAATTGATTAAATATTTAATTATTAAGGAGTTTACAATTCTACACTTAGGGATTCAATTATGTCTCAAAGGTGGAACGGTCCTTCATGCTAATGGACCCATTTAAGCATCTTTCATGAGATATTTGGGAACAATCACTTATACCAATGATTGATGGTCCCAAAAACTATAATTAGTACGATTTCCATGTTTTGTCATTTAAGAATGAAGCATCGAATGAATTTAAGTTAGTCATCCCCATAATATCATTGCTCACCCTAGCTTACATACTTAATATTAAACAATGAACCAACTTAACATAAGTTGATGCACCCCACATCTTTGCTTTATTAGAAGCATAAGTTAGAGGCTTATTTAGCCTAATAACACCCCTCTTTTTTAATTAAGTAGATTATGGAGAGTCCTTTACCGGATCTCAAGGTATGTGGTTAAAGATGATAATGAGTCATTGAGAAAGGCAACTTTTAAGTGTAAAAGCATAGGTTGAGGCTTCTTGAGTCTAATAATATCCCTTGTTTTTTAAATAAGTAAATTGGAGAGGTCTTCACCATGAGATGTCATGGTATTGAAAGTTGAGAATGAATTGTTCAAAAAGTAATATTAAGTTTAAATTATTGTGAAACAATATATAAATTATTGTAGATATTCACCCGAAATAATTTATTATAGCCTACATTGTCATTTTTGAATTTTTATTATTATTTATTTTTTGAATTTAATTTTGTTTATTATTTTATTATTCAATATTTAAAATAATTTAAATAAAAGATAAGTAAATGGAAATATTATGTTATATGATTTAATAAAAGATGTAATTTAGAAAATATGATATCAGAGAAATCGAATTAAAACGCAGACTTATATTCTATTATCTTTTATTTAATTATGAAACTATACATACAAAAAAAGGAGTATTTATTATAGAGTTTTTTTTGACATTGTATTCTAAATGGTTCTTATGTTATGCTCTTAAATCTAACTCTTAAATTCTCTACTGAACCACGAGACAATACAATGCTAGAAAGATGGAACCCCCTCTCTTTCTAGTGACCTGGTGTTTAACATAGCTTGATAATGATTTTAGATTAGGGTTTTCACATGTCTCAACACTTCGTTAGTGTTAAATACATAGAAATATTGAAACCCATAAAAGAAAAAAATGTAAATGAATATAGAAATCATATAATTTAATACAAGATATCAGTCAAGGGATGTCATCTTAGAGAAAACCTAATTAGAAGGTGGGGCTTATACTCTACCCGTTTTTATTTAATTATGGAAATACAAATACAAAGAAAGGGGTATTGACTATCGAGTTGCCTATGACATTATTGTCTATATGGTTGTTGCAAATTATCTTTCTCCCTTGTTTTGATCTCAAATCCCACTCCTAGATGTTGTGCTCAACTATGTTTTAATACAATCCTAAAAAGATGGAACCCCTTCTCTTCCTAGTGACGTAGTGTTTAACATAGCTTGGAAATTATTTAAGGTTTAGGGGTTTCACATTTTTCAAGCCACTGTTAGTGTTAAGGTTTTGGACCTTTTAGGATCTTCTTGAATGTCCACATGTGACTAACTCCACATATCTAAGTAATGGCGTTGATGCAGCATCCACTTGGTACCACCATGTGAATAAGTTAGCTCAACTTGTGGGAGGCATAGCTTCTGCATATGAAATTTGATTAAGGTGATTTTCACATTGTTTGAAAGCTAGAATTGGTGTGTAAAACGACATCAAGAGGTAGAGAGCTATGCTCACAAAGTTTTCACTCTTTTCATATCCCAAAATAACTTTAGAGGGCTTTAAATTCTAAATCTCAAAATTAAGACATATCATAAAATATGTCACAAAAGATAATTCCTCCAATTTTTCTACCCATAAAATATCAAAATAAATAACAAATTATCCAATAATTCATTTTAAATCAGTTAAAAAAATGTTTCGTTTCAATTTTTATTTGTAGAATTTATTTTAATGTATATTCAAGTGAAACAAGAATTGGAATGTTTTGTGTAGCATTGTCTTGTTATTCTTAATATGAAAAAGGAAAGTATTTATGTATTCTTAAAATGGAATGTCTGTCACTTTTGTGGTGAGGAGAGGAATATGTATAAAACGAAATTACATACATAAAGCAAAATGAAAAAAGGAAAATAGTTTTAGTTTGTTTTGTGTATGATAAAAGGTCCTATGAAGACCTATTCGTCCTTTCCAATCTACAAGTAACTGGGCATTGCGGAGATATCTTTTATGATGGGTACTAGGGCTACGTCCCAAAATAACTGGTGACGCTTCCAGTAGCCAAAAAATGACAGGTACTGGGGCTACGTCTCGGAAGAACTGGCGATGCTTCCAACAGCCAAAAAATGACGAGTACTGGGGCTATGTCCCGAAAGAACTAGTGACGCTTCTAGCAGCCAAAAGAATCAACCAAGGTATTGGATGAGGCTTTAGTGCTTCCCACACCTCCACCTATAGGGAAAGATGCCCTAAAATTTGGCCAATAGGATACCTTCGTCTCACAGAGGCAGTCGAGTCTTTAGCTTCTTGGTAATTGGTTATCAATACTGAGCACTATATAGGTCGGGTAGCCCCATATATTACTGCACGCACTAAGCCTAAGCCAAACCCCCTCTGAATAGGGACTCTGTGCTGCCTGGGTAGTCTTTTCCATGGGATGATTGAAGGATTTGAAGCACCCTAAAAGACAACTTCTATGTTTCAAAATGTAACTTGACCATGGCGGCTTATTGGATGCCTACCCCCAATAGTCCTAACCTAAACTATAAATTATTTTTTGGCCCATGTGGGGAAATTTAGTTTGTTCAAGTTATGATTGCTTTTAGGTGTCTTCTTTCATTTATGTGTGAAAAAATAAGCTTAAATAAACTAAGTACAAAAGGTTTTTACACTTGATTCCCTTTGTTCAAAGTTTAGAGTAGCTTAGTGTGTGTAGTGAAATGTGTGTGTAAGTGATAGAGTGAACATACAAAGTTTGTAGTCATGTGGATATGCGATGATCCTTTTCAAAATCGTCTACTTACACTAAGTTATGTTTGTTCCTTACCTGCAAATAAAATAATGTGTGGTTGATGGGCCACTTACTTTCTTCCTATTACACTATATGAGCTTAAAAAGGGAGATGGAAAATTGAGTGCTTTAAGAAAGATTTCAGATGCAAGCCCAGGATCGTCTAAAAGATGCAAGGGAAGCAGGGGCTACTCCCTTTCTTTAATAACACCAATTCCTAGTCCCAATGCTAATGAAGTAAAAATGCTTTGGTTAGTAAAAAATATGAGTGGATTATGGGCCACTTACTCCTTTGCTAATTAATCTATGTGACTTGGGTAAAATAGCAAAACAAATTGAAAAAATGTGTGGATTATGGCCACTTAGTTTTCCCCTTAATTAAGCTATGTGTGAAATGTAAAAATTTTAAAGTAAAGGCTAAGTAATTGCCCTACTAATACTGATTATTAAAACAATCCGAACTATCTGGGAAAAAATTGCGGAGGTGAAGGCAATTCACTAAAGGTTGCCAGTCACCCACGAAAGAAAAATTGCAATGATTGTTTTTGTTCTTTGTAAACCGTGGGGTTAGGCTCTGCACAGGCGAGCGAACTGTGTGTCAATCTGCAAGAAAATGATAAGTGTTAAGCCAAATTATAGATATTAAGAGTGAGAATGATTATAAGCAATATGCATTATCAATGTTCTAAATTTAAACTTATATGATTAAGGAACAACGTATTTTATAAATGATATTGTACTATAAATAATTTAACTCAAATTTACAATCTCACTAAAACAAATTAGTATTGAAGAACTAAAGGCAAAATTTATACCTTTATCATAAATTCAATTAAATTAAATGACATCCTAAGTAATAACACAAGGCCTTGTGCAAGGAAATTAAAGTAGAGTATAAAGAAATATCAAAGTACTTTGCAAAATAAATGTAGAGATAAAAAAATTATACTAATTATATGTTATTAGTCAATCCAAAATGCATTATGTAATATTTTTTCTCAAAACTTTGGAAATGAGTGGATATTTATGGTAGGAATGTAGCTCGAATACAAAAGAGGAATAATCAAGAAACCAAGTCTACTAGAACCATTGTCCATACCAAGTGAGTGTTGGGAAGAGGCCATAATGGATTTTATTACAATTATACCAAAGTATGAAGGAACAAATTTCATTATGGTTTTGGTGTTTTGATTCACAAAGTATGTCCACTTTTGTAGAAAAGAAGCATCAAAATGGTTTCTGAAGAACAATTTGCAAAGGAAGAAAATCATTGTCAAAGTGGAAACCCACCATGAAAAGCACTGCAGACATGATGAGCAGGGGACAACCTTTAGAATAGACTCATTCACCCCTTATTGCTCACTCAACTTTATTGTGACACAAACACGTAACGCAAAAACGTCAAAGGTAAGGCAAAAAAGAAAAAATGTAACGGTATGATGTCAATATATCCATAAAATTGATATATATATATATATATTAGTATATATCCATACATACACACACACACACACACACACACACACATATATATAAGATAATTATCTTCATCAATAAGAGAAAATTGGATAAAGTCACCGTATAAGATGACTCATCAATAGTATAATGATTTATCTTATATATCTTATATATCATTAAATCATTAAATCATAACAAGATCCAATAAAACCTATGGATAGTTGGTTCACTCATATTAATTTTGAAGCAGAAAATATTCAAATAAAAGAATTATATTTTTTGAGGCCTAGTTTAAAGAGATGATTTTTTAGTATGACCGATGATGAAATTGTAATGTTCCATCATTTAAATTATATATTTAAATATGGTATAGATCTAATACATTAAAATTTGTATGATATATTCCATTAAATAAATTCAGTAATTTAAAATTATAATTATCTCAATTTCACACACTGAATTAAAAAATCTTAAAAAAA